>PVJI01010308.1:0-61043 GCA_004026765.1 Micronycteris hirsuta | reverse complement strand
GGCATATAAATGCGAGCTACGATTGTTTTCATTATGTCTCTGCCCACGTCGATGCCATCTCTGGCCACCCTGTCTGCACACAAGCTGCAGGTAAACCCTCAAACAGCGCGGTGCGCGGGACGGCACTGCCACGAGAGATGACGCCATCTGGCTACAGTCTGACCCAGAACACGCTCCCCCGTCCCCCGGCAAAGCGTGCCCGGGATCGTGCCTTTGATTGTCCCGATCGCCGGCACTGCCCTAATCTGCCAGCCTAGCGGAGAAAAGGAAGTGAAAGCAGCCTGGCTCTGTTCTTGGTGAGCCTCCTTTTCCTCCTGAGGCTCACAGACCATCTGTTGGCTGGCCTCACCCAGGGCTGACGTCAAGTTCACTTTTGCCCTGGGCTGGGCACCACTGCCCAGCAACAGAACACCTGTGTGTGCTCTTGGTCCCCTGGGCCGCCCCAGGCCCTGGCCTTTGCCAAAGCAGGAAGGACAGGCCCTGGGTGTTGCTGCTGGGTCACTCTGGAAGGGAGAAGCTCATGGATCCTGTGACTAGGGAGAGAAGGAAGACGGCCCCGGGGGGCTGAAGGTTGTGCTCAGAACAGAGTCAGCGGCCATGTGTGATTCCCCCAAACACGGCCAAGAAAGTGCCTAAGAGTCTCGGTGTTTGGAATCCACCCTCTACGGGCGGTTCCTGGGCAGCCTCCGCGAGGAGAAGGCAGGTGCTCCTCGAAAGGGACTCGTGGCTCAGCTGCCATCTCGGGGCGACTTCCTCGGTGAGAAGGGGACTCTATCTAGCTCCTGCAGTCCGTTGAGAAGAGGGCTACTGGGGCTGGACTAGGACATCTGGGAGGTGAGACAGGGAGCTCTGGGTGGGGTCCCCACATGGGGCACCCCACGAGTTGATGGGGAAAGAAGATGAGCTGGGGTGGAAGGATGAAAGGGTTCTCTTCTTCCCATGCTCTTGGTCTGCTAGTTCCTGTTTGTCCTTTATATGTTGGCTTCAAGGTCACTCCCTCAGGGAAGCCCTCCCATCCCCTACAGTGGGTTAGAGTCCCCTGTTACTCCCTCTCATAGCCCACACTTTTCAATCATAGCCCGATCCCTGGTTGCAGCGTGCACCTGTCTCTCCCTCCATCCCACCCACAAGCGCCACAGGCCCTGCGAGGGCTGCGGCCAAGTCTGCCCGCCACGCAGTCCCAGCACCTAGCCCCATCCCTGCACACAGAAGGCCCTGGAGAATATGGAGTGCTGAATGAATGGAACGAACAAGCACACGAAAGAAGAGACAAAGAGGAGCGGAAGGACACAGTGCAGGGGCCCTGCAGCCCTTCTTACCTCGCCTTGGCCAGTCTGGCCGTGTTCTCAGAATCGGAGGGCACGGGTGTGCAGGGAGGCTGACGTTCCGTTTCCTGTGCCCGGCAGGGAGGCCAGTGTTTCCCAGAGATCCCTGTTGTCATTGTTCCAGCTCCATAATGAATAACAGCCCTTCTTCCCACGGATGAAGCCACTTTCCTGGAATCAACATAAAACCCACAGGAAAGGAGGCGAGCATTGTCGCATACCTACTATGGGCCAAACGACTGGACATCTTGAATTCTCACAACAGCTCTGGAAAGCGAACAATTTTCATTTTTACAGATGATGCAAATAAGGCTCAGAGATATTAAATCGTCTGTCATGTTCATGACATGACAGCTGACGTTTGGACACGTTTGTGCTTGGTGCCAAAGCCCACACCAAACTTTGGGGGTGAAGGGTGTCATGGCAAGCCACACTTTGTCCTGAGTGCTGCTGGGAGTGCCCACAGCTGCTCATCAAAGGCTGGAGGTATAAATGGGGAGAACTCCCCAAAAAGGAGGAAAGAGGGAGAAGAATATGGGTAGAGAAACGGGACGAAGCGTACTTCCACTTATTCCTCAAACCTTTATTGGGTGTCTGTCAGGCACAGGAGCCGGGGACAAAACGCCATAAAATATAGGTCCACTCCTCACAGAGGTCACCATCTAGTGGGGGAACTGGGTCAGAAAGTCAGAAATTACAGTTCCATGAGAGTGACATTATTGCATCATTTATCCTATGTTTTTATGTTTGAAGATCTCGATAATAGAATGTTTAAAAACACATATTGTAGCTCCATCCAAATGAAATGCTCAGAGTGTGGTGAAAACACGGAGGAGAGGCGCCCAACCCCAACTAAAAGGCCAGTCAGGGAAGGCTTCACTGAGGAGGTGACATCTGAGCTGAGTTCCGCTAGATGAGGAGTTGGTGAGACAAAGTACTATGGAACAAGCATTGCCAGCAAATGGCACGTACAGAGAGAGAGATACAGAAGCATGAAACAGCGTGGCTGCTTAGAGAAACGTAGGGACAAGTGAATTCCTACAGCCAAAATGAGGAAGATGTCTTCAAATTCCCTTGTGAAACTGTCCTTCTGGTGCACTGGGCATTCCCTCCCGGTTTTAGGGATTTGGTTTGGTGTTTTCAGACCTGGTTTCTGTCGTCGGAGGCCGATGTGCAGAGGAGGGCGCCACCTGCAGTGAGAGTGTGGAGCGAGCACTGAGTTGCCCGCTCAAAATTTCCCTTCTATAAACAAAATAATCCTGCCTTCTACCCAGCTCTATCAAGCAGCTGAGCCCCAGGGAAATCCTTTGATCTCCAGGAACAAAAGGTAAAATGAATGGAGGGCAATGTTTCCAAATGGAGGAGAGGAACTAAAATCCACATTACAGACAAGATCTACGGGAATCAACCAAAGCAAGCTTGGATTTGCTCCTGATTTTATTCACATGTAATAATGATAGCAATGACCTGCCATTTTTTTTAATGCTTACTCTGCACGATGTACATGGTAAACTGTGCTATGTGCTGAACATATTTTACCTCATTTAATTCTCAGCAACAACCTTACAAGGGGCATAGGTATTACTATACCATTTTATAGTGAACAAATGGCAGTTCAGAGAGGTTCAGTAGTTCTCCCAGGATCACACAGCCAGGACATGGACAAGCTGGGATTTGAACCCAGCTTTGTGGACTCAGAAGCTCATGTTCTCAACTACTGGGTTAGATACCTGATATACTTGGCCGTTAAACAGGTCCAAAAAGGAACTCCTCATCTTCGCTCAAAGCTTGCTCCTCTTTGCCCTGATCAATGTGGCTCAGTTGACTGGACATTGACCTGTGAGGTGAAGGGTCACCAGTTCAATTCCTGGTCAGGGGACATGGCTGGGTCGCACACACACTGGGCCGGTCCCTGGCCTGGGGTATGTACTCCCTCACTTCCTCTCTCTCTAAAACTAAATAAAGTCTTTAAAAAAAAAAAAAAAAAAGCTTGTTCCCCCTCCATTCTTACACCACCACATCCAGTTTTGACACCACCCCTAGTCCCTCACCAGTTTTATCGATTCTCTCTCACAACCATCTTTAACATTCTTCTGTTTCCACGGCGCTCACTGCTGCCGCCTTTGTTCAGGCCATGCCGTCTCTTGCTGATTTGCTGCTTCCCAGAAGTCCCTCTCCTTCCCAGCACTTGTGCGGCTGATTTATAACCGTCTCTCCCATTGCAGACACCGTGATGACGGGGCTCCACCAGTGTGATCCCGGTGGTGCTTGGCACACAGGAGCCAGGCAGTCAGCCTTCGACCAAAGATAGCCAGGAATCATTATTTTCATTTCATCCATGCTACGGGCTGCATGGCGGCCCCTCGAAAGTCCTATGGTGCGGTTGTCACCCCCAGTACTTCACAGTGATACCAGAGAGAGGGCCCTTGTAGAAGTAATTAAGTTACAGTGGGGTCGCTAGGGTGGGCCCTGACCCAGTAGGACTGGTGTCCTTATGAGAAGAGGTGGGGACATAGGAAGCACAGACACAGGGATGAAGGCAGCCATCGAAAGGTCGAAGAGAGACCGCAGGAGAAGCCAGACCTGCGGACACCATGACCTTGGACTTCTGGCCTCCGGAATTCTGAGATAATAAATTGCTGTTTGAGCCACCCAGTCTGCGGTACGTTTTGATGGAAGCCTGAGCAGGCTAACACAAACAGGAAAGGAAGTCAGACTCAGAGGTCAAAGAACTTACCCAACACTAGCCGATAATTACTAATTAGCAATAATTAATTAGTAGTGAACTAATTAGTGATGATTAATTAGTAATGCATTATTCACATCCTGCCATGTCATCATTCTTTTACCTTGTGTATCAAACCTTATACTGACTTAATTCTTTTATTATTTAACTTCCTGAATGTTTGGGCATTTTCACTTCCATTGGCATTCAGGGCAAGACGCTGTCTTACCCTTCTCAGTGTTCCCAGACTTCCTAGCTAAGCTAGGCGCTCTGTAACAGTAAGACCTCAGTGCGTCTGCTGTTCTTGTGTGACTGATTGGCACACTTGGAAGGGTAAATGGAGCCCGATGGAAGATTGCTGACCCTCCAGAAATACATGCAAAAAAGGGCCCATCATCTCTAGTAACGGGATATGACTTATCTCTGAGTCTCCAAATATAAACATAAGGATGACTGGTCTAAGACATTATGGAGGGCAATGGTGTACAAAGTTTGAAGCTAGAATTGCCAAGTTTGTTGCCCTGGCTGGTGTAGCTCAGTGGATTGAGCACAGGCTATGAACCAGAGGATCACCGGTTCAATTCCCAGTCAGGGCACATGCCTGGGTTGCAGGCCAGGTCCCCAGTGAGGGTCATGTGAGAGGCAACCACACATTGATGTTTCTTTCTCTTCCTCCCTCCCTTCTCCGCTCTCTAAAAATAAATAAATAAAATCTTAAAAAAAAAAAAAGAATTGCCCAACTTTTTAAAAAAGGAGTGTGTGTGTGTGTGTGTGTGTGTGTGTGTGTGTGTGTTGGATAGTGGGAGAAGCGGCCTGTGGGGAGCAGGAGCCGTAACCTCAGGGTGGCCCTTTTGAAAAGAGAAGGGGCCTACAGCGCCAAGCGGGCAGGTAGCTTCATGCCAGAGGCCATGATGACCCAGTAGGAGAGGCGGAGAAACTGGAAGCAAGTCTGACGCCAGAGCAGCAGCCCACTCTTTCTAGCAGACCCACCAATGTCTCACAGACAAATGCCCGTAGGGCAGCACCCCCAATGCATGTTCATATTCAGGAATGAAGAAACTTCTCCAGTATCACACGTCATGGGATGGGGTGTAGCCCTTACAGAAGTGAGAGAAAACTCCCATTACATTCATTGTAAGAGTCCCTCCAGGTTTCCTTGCTGATGCACCCCCCGGTTTTAGTGCAGGTTGGTTTCTCCTGTCCCCCACGACAGTTCTCAAACGTGAGCTTCACCTGCATGAAATGCCTAACTCTGAAGATTCTTCAAAGTGGCTTAATGGCTCAAAATATTTTGACAAAGCCAGTGTCATGGTGCATATGGCGGGAGAAGTAGCGCTTATTAAACCCCATTCCCTCTGGCTGATGCAGTCAGCAGGGAGTCTACTGTGTACCGGGCCCAGCAGTTGTGAGCAGACACAGACACCGACCTGTCCTCCCGCAGCTAACAAGCCCCTACCACTTACACACCACGCTGGTGGTCTTTGAAGGATTTTTTTTTCCTTCCTTTTTTTTCTGTATTTTTTAACTTCCTACTGTGATGAACATATACTACTTCAATAAAGTGTGAAGTAAAACCCTTTATTTTGATCAAATGTTACCTTTACCTGCTGGTTTGTGTCCTAAATTCCTTCTGAAGGCTTTAGTCGCAAGAATTAGAAATGGTCACACTTCACGCCGTATATTTTTCTGGGTCTAATCAGGACACAGAAACCACATAGTAACGTAAGCACAGGAAGCTTAATATAAAGAGGCATTAAGCTGTGAACCGAGAGTAAATATAAAGATATAAAGAAAACTCGCAAGGGCTCCCTAAGGCTGAGAGAGATCAATTAAGGAAGGACAACTTGGAAGGGGAGCCCCTTCAGAAAGGCTGGGGTTCAGACCTCCATGGAGAAGGTGTGATTGCAGCCCACAGGGGCAGCGCTGAATTTTGTTGGGGGCACAGCTGCTCTATAGTTGCCAGACAAGCAGGAAATAATCTTCAAGAGTGGGACGAGGCTGGTGAGAGGCCATCAGGGCACAAGGCTTAGAGAACCTGGTGTCTGTCTCAGAAAGGTTCACTCGGGAAGGTGCCCACCAGGCCCGCACCTGGGCTGCGAGGTCACCAAGACACTGCTCTAGGCACACAGCCAGAACAGGATGCCACAGGTTGTCTCCACACACCTGCACACTCATCATGCTGCTGGAGCAAGAAAATGCAAAAAGCACAGCACACAGGAACCAGAAAGAAAAGCACCTTTCTCCTGCAACATCCCTCCAGCTCCCTCTACTGGCCAATCTTAACATCGCGCTCATCGTCAAGTAGAAAACGCGTCCACACAGTCCATTATCCCAGAGCAGGTAGTAAAGAGTGAATCTAGAGGAGCCAGGCAATAAATTGGTAACTGCCACAAGCTGTTGTCAGTCATTATAACAGGTACTGGTACTATTTTTCTGTAAAGAGCCTAATAGGAAATATTTTAAGCTTTGGGAGTATACACTCTTTGTCAAAATGATTCAATTCTGCCACAGTTTCATGAAAAGCAGTGTAGACAATATGTAAACAAGCAAGCATGGCTGTGTTCCAATAAAGTTTGGTTTACAAAACAGCCAGTAGGTGTGGCCCACAGGTCACGGTTTACCAGCAACTCCTGACTTAGAACTTTAGAGTGACTGGTCCCTACTGGGAACAGAATTATGCTGAGAAGGGGAATAAACACAAGGGCACAGAGCTGAGGGCGTGGTTGGGGCTGATCAGATGCGATTGAAATGATAACAATGTCTACACTGTACACAGTTTTTTGTCCAAATCATTGTGCTACGGACTGAATGTTTGTGCCCCACCCCCTTTCCTGGTCACGTGTTGGAACCCGAAGCCCAGTGTAATGGTATTTGGAGAAGGGGCCCTTGGGGGTGATTAGGTCGTGAGGATTCGTGATGCGTTAGCGGCCTTGTAAGAAAAAACAGGTGAGAGTTTGCGCGCGCTCTCTCTCTCTCTCTCTCTCTCTCTCTCTCTGGTTTCCTCCATGTGAGGGTACAACAAGAAAATGGCCACCTGCAGACCAGAAAGTGAGTCCTCACCAGACATCAGATCTGCCAGCTCCTTGATCTTGGACTTCCCAGTCTCCAGAACTGTGAGAAATGAAGTGTTGTTTAAGCCACTCGGTGCATGACAACTTGTTACAGCAGCTCAAACTGTCAGTGGGGTATTGCATTAAAGGATCTAACAGGATATTTAATGAATTGTTTTCTCTAGACGGTAATTATTTTCTATAGACAGTATATCTCCACCTATAGTATGCACTCCTCTTCTGAGGAAACTGCAGCTCAGAGGGGCTAAGAAATTTGTCTCAAAACACACAGCCTGACTGAGCTGGTATTTGAACAATTAGTGTGTCTAATTATTAAACTTTCCTCTGGGGAAAAGGTTGAACAGGTTTGCTAGGAGTCCCCATTAAAAGATTAGGATTTGCACTGGCCAAGTGTGGCTCACTTGGTCAGAATCTCATCCCATAAGCTGAAAGGTCACGGGTTTGATTCTTGGGCATGGCACATGTCTAAGAAGTAGGTTCACCACTCACATCAATGTTTCTCTTCCCCTCTCTCCCTTTCTTTCTCTAAAACCAATAAGCATGTCCTTGGGTGAGGATAAAAATAAATAAACAAATAGCCCTGGCTGGTGTGGCTCAGTGGATTGAGCTCCGGCCTACGAACCAAAGGGTCGCCAGTTCTACTCCCATCCAGGACACATGCTTGGGTTGCAAGCCAGGTCCTCGGTAGGGGGCGCTCGAGGGGCAATCACACATTGATGTTTTCCTCTCTTTCTCCCTCCCTTCCCCTCTCTCTAAAAATAAATCAATAAAAATATTTTAAGTAAACAAATATACAAATAAACAAACATAAATAAAAGATTAGGGTTTACTAAGCTTAAGGTCATTCAGCTGTGACACACACCCACGGTATGTGCAGAATCTATCTGAGCCCACCTCTTCATTGCTCCATGGGACTTGGGGAGTAAATGAACCAACAAAAACAGTAACCTCATACTGCCCACTGTACCACAGGTAACAAAGTCCTTTGCTTCTGATCCAAGAGTCGCATGTCTTCTGTCAGCACCTATGACCCTATTCACATGGAAATAGTACAAAATCTCAAACCCTTCAGTCTGTAACACTGTCATCCAAATGTCAAGAGTCAGTAACTCTCACGTCCTCACCTTCCATTGTACCTTAACCTCCTGTGGTTTGGCATCAGCCCCCAGTACTACGTTGCCGCAGTTTTTGCTGATGTCACCAAAGATGGTCTCACTACTAGTTTCAGTGGGCATTTAATTCCAGGCAAAATCTTCCGGACCTCTGCAGCCTTAACAATAGGGTCCACGCTCCTTCTGGAGTGCTCTCCTGTTAGCGTCCATGAGCCCACACTGTCCTGCCTATCCTTCTCGGTCCCTTTTTTGGGCCCCTTCTCCCTTAGCCACCCCATCAATGCCCTGCGCACCTCCCTATTGCTCCACCTGACCTCCCTGGGGGATCTCACTCACTCTGTTGGTTTTGGGAACCTCAAATACGGTGATGACGCCCTAAACTCTAGTTCCAGTCAGGCCTCTGCCACAGCTTACCCAGTCACCAGCTGAGCACTAACACCTCCAGCTCAAGTGGTCCAAAAGGAACCCACCCTTCCCTGGCCCTCCAAACCAACCACCTAATCCTCCCTCTTGGATCCACACTCTCAGTTTGTGGTATACCCAGCCACCTCATCGCTCCTAGAAGTCATCCTTGGCCCTTAACTGCTCCTCACACCCCAGAGCCAAGCCATCTCTGAGTATTGCTTTACTCTCTATTTTAGAAATATGTGCCCCACCTCACTGCCTGGCAATGTCAAGGCCATTAACAACACAGTTCGCCAGGCTCTCTGATGTTATATCCCACCCACCCTCCAACCCCTCCCTCAGGTACTCCTCCCATCTGTCTCCTATTGCTACCATCACTCCAAATTGGGGGGAGGGGGACAGTAGAGAGAAGGTGTCTCAAAATAATACTCAGTAAATGGCACTAACTGGTTTTAATTGGTACTATTCTGAACCAGGAAGTCCTAAAATGCCGCATTAAACACTAGTCACACATCTTATGCCCGCTTCAAACCTAACTGAATGTTCTTAGTTTTTCTTTATAAATAACCTCATAGTTTGGATCAGGAGCCATATTTCTACCCTATTAATCATTATCCCCTTGAGAAACAAACCAAACTATTCCCTCATTCTACCCAGTTGAAGTACTGAAAGAAATATTATATAATATATATATTTTTTATATATTACATATACGTGTGTATTTTAAGTTTCTCTTCTGTCACCCTCTAAGCAAGTAAACCAGCACCCTTGAGTGTCCACCAGGAGGCGCCAGGGGGCTAGAAAGACCTGCGGTACTTCCACGGCTGGAGAGGCGGCGGTGGATGCAGCAGCGATGGAACCGCTTCCCTTTTTAAGAATCAGTGAGAGGGAAGGGAGCGGAGCTGCGTTATTTTAGGGAAACCTTGTCGCACTCCCCCTCCCGCATGTAGGTAGCGTGTGCGGGCCCCATGGAGAGACGCTGGCGGTGGCTGCGGTGGCAGCTGAGGCTACTATTGCGGCTGCATCCAGCGGTAACCCGACCCCGCGGGCGCGGGGACTGAGGAGGTGCAAGGGAGAGCGGCGAGCTGCTAACAAAAGCCCTCGGCGCGGGGCCCAAGCCCGGGACGTGCGGTAAGTGAGCCGGCCCAGAGACCGGGAGCCGCCAGGCTGGATGAGCCCCAGGAATCTACCTCGCTGGGATAGGCTGGCGGGGACCCGAAGGGGAACTGTGGGCAGGTGTTGGAGCCTAGACTGGGGTGTACGGTGCCTTTCGCACAGCAGACTTGGAGGGGATCGGGTGCATCTGGGAGGACCTAGGCGCCTTCTCCATCCCCGGCAAACACGGGAGGGGGGTCAGGGAGGAGCCGGGCCCAGCTCCTAGCAACCCCTACCCAAGAGGCAGGAGCAAGATCGATCACCTCTCCCGGAGAGGCCTTTTGGGGATTGGGCATTTCTCTCAGTTGTGCCATCACCCCTGGGCCCCATGCCTGGGTCTCCTTTGGTAGGGGGAAATCAACCGTAACTTCTTCCTTAGGCAAATGGGGTCCTCGCAGCAAAGCACTGTGGGGGATGAGCAGGCCCCTTTCTTTTTTGTTCTTGCAAAGCTGCATCCCTGGTTGCCCGCCTAAGCTACAAACAAATGGACTAATCCTCCCAGGAATCCTCCAGCGCCTCCCTGGCCGGCTACTCCCCGCACCTCGATCTTTTAATTTTAATTCACAGCAGGAAGGATGCATCTAACGGGCCAGACGCCCTAGGGAGCTTGGCCACGGCCTCTGCCGGAACTCCGGGGCTCAGGGAGATCGGGCTGCTCTCTGGGCACCAGCACCGAACCCCCGCCCCCACTGCCTCGGTTTTCAGTGCATCCGTGTTATGATTGACGTTCCACCGGGCCTCTGAGCCTAAATCCAAAGCGGATTAAGTTGGGACGGGGGCGGGGGGACGAGATATGAATGGGGAGGGGGGAACTGCTCTCAAATGTGTCCTGCGATGTCCTTCCCTTGTCATCCGCAGAGACTCCACGAAGGACGCCTTTCAGCCATGGTGGACCCCGTATCCGAAGAAGAGAAGGCGGAAGCCGAGCCCGGAGGCTCGGGAGGAAACAGAGCCACTGCGACCGTGACCCCGGATGCACAGGGCGCCCAGCAGCCTGCAGCCTCCTCGGCCTCGGCCTCGGCAGCCGTGCCCCGCAAAGTCGAAGTCCAATGCGCAACAGAAGGTGGGCGGCGGGAGCAATCCCCACTGCTGCACCTCGACCTCTTCAATTTCGACTGTCCAGAGGCCGAGGGCAGCCGCTATGTACTGACCAGCCCTCGTTCTCTCGAGGCCTGCGCCCGCTGTGCCGTCAAACCAGTGGAGCTCCTGCCACGGGCTTTGGCTGACCTGGTGCGCGAGGCCCCAGGCCGGTCCATGCGAGTGGCCACCGGCCTGTACGAGGCCTACGAGGCCGAGCGGCGCGCAAAGCTGCAGCAGTGCCGGGCTGAGCGTGAGCGCATCGTGCGCGAGGAGAAGCGGCGCCTCTTCACACCGCTGGGCCACGCGACCGCCGCGGCCTCGGCCCCCAGTGCTGGCAGCAGCAGCAGCTGCAGCAGCGCCAGCCTCCCGGCCTCGCCCGCACCGCGTGCGGCCCGCAAGGCATCCTCCAGTCCGTCCCCGGCCCGACCCCGAGTTCAGCCCGCGAGTTCTCGGGCGGGTAGAAAGAGCCACTCACTGGACTCACTGTCCCGCCGCCGAGAAGGCGCCCTTAGTTCTGAGTCCGGCGCGTCATCATCATCCTACAGCGGGGAGAGCCTTCGGGAGCTGCGCTGGCCACCGCGGGCTTCAGCCCGGAACAGCTGCCCCGCGGGGTCACTATCCTCAGCCCCCAACCCTCTGGGCCGCCCGTCTGCCCTGGCCCTAGTGCCACTCACGGCCCGCAGCTTCAGCCTCGGTGATCTGAGCCACTCACCGCAGACAACTCAGCACGTGGAGCGCATCGTGCGCCAAGTGCGCGCGGAGCGAGGACTGCGTGGGGTCCCAGAGCGCGACCGGAAGATAGCGGCGCTGATGCTGGCGCGGCACCAGGAGGAGCGCTTGTTGCTGGAGCAGCGCGCCGCGGCCCACGGCCAATGGGAGCAGCAGCGCGTGCGCGCGGAGCAGCGGCGGGAGCGCGAGGAACGCGAGAAGCGGCGCTCCCTGGAGCAGGGTCGTCGAGCCTGGGCCGCGCAGGTGGAGGAGCGGCGCGGCCGCCGGGGCCGGGAGGAGCGCGAGGCCGCGCGGCGACGGCAGCGGCAATGCGAGCTTAGCGAGGAGCGGAGGCGGGAACTGGCCGAGCGCCAGAGCCTGCTGCGACGGGAGCGGGCGGAGCGCGCGGCCCGGGAGGACCGGCTGCGCAAGCTGCAGCAAGAGCAGAACCTAAAGCAGCGGGAGGAGGGCCTGAAGCAAGGGCGCGAGCGGGCCGAGCAGGTCCTTAAGGAGCGCGCCCAGCGCGCGGCTTGTACCAAGCAGCGGCAGGGGGACCAGTTGCAGCGGGAGAAGCGGGAGCTGAGCCGAGCCGAGCAGGCGCGCCACCAGGCGCTGCTTCAAGGTCGGGCCCGCCAGGAGTTCGAGGAGCGCGAGGGCCTGCGGAGCTCCCTGGAGGCCAGCATGGGTCGCGCGCAGGAGAACTACGAGCACTTGGTGGAGCAGCGCACCCGGGAGCTGCGGGAGCGGGCCCGGAGGGAGGAGCTACAGGGCCGGCGGGCCAAGGAAGCAGCGGAGCGCAAAGAGCGTGAGCATCAGGCACACCTTGAGGCGCTGGCCCGGGCAGGGGAGCGGCGGCTGCAGCACGCGACACAAGTGGCTGAGGAGGCGGTGCAGCAAAAGGCGCGGCGCGTGGGCCAGAGTAGGTTGGAGAAGGAGCGAGCCCAGCGTGCCAAAAAGGAGAAGGTGGAGAAGGACGAAGACTGCCGCCGGCGGGAGCTGCTCCAAGCCATCGGGCGCAAGCTGGAGCGCAGCGAGCAGCTGTCGCGGGAGCGGCGCAGCGCGCTGGAGAGCGCGCGCTCCACCGCGCGGGCTTCCTTCCACGTGCGCGAGAAGGTGCGCGAGGAAACCAACACTCGCTCCTTCGACCGCATGGTGCGGGAGGCCCAGCTGCACGCCAGCCTGGACCGCAAATGACCTCCGCCCTCCGAGGGCCAGACTGCCACGCTCGTCCCTGGGGGGCCTCCCTTGTACACTTCGACGAGGCTGTGGGAGTCCCAGGTTGGGGCGCAGCGCAAACACCTCTCGAAGCTTCTCACCCGTGAGGCAATAAGAGGTCCAACACGCCAGACTTTTGAGTACGCCGCCTTTGTTTATAAAAACTGACCTCGTATGGAAGTGACATAGCACAATCTTTGACCATACCCACCCGTGGTGGCTCCCGCAGCGGCTTTTGCCAAACTCCCTTGTGTGTCTTTTGGGTTGAAATGGAGAAGTACTGGGAGACAGGGGCTGGGTCGGGGCCGGGGTGGGGGAGGGCGCCCCTAGGAGAGAGTGCAGGGGTGATGGCCCCGTCCTGCAGCAGTCACCCCGGGCACCTTTCACATATTGGGGTCTGAGACCACTGTCCTTACTCCAGCTGAGGGGGCATCTCCCTGGCTCACTTCTATCTTTTAAAATATGGCAGGTTTCACAAAGCTTGGAGACCCCACAGAAAAGCACAGTGTTTCTAAGGTGTAAGGCCACACCCAAGTGACCTAAAAAACTATTGATTTTTGTATGCTTGACTTGTAATTGGCCACTTGAGCAAATTCTGGTCTTATTGCTGATAGGTTTTTTTTTTTTTACATCAATTCACTTAGGTTTTCTAGTTAGACAATCATCTGCAAATAATGATCAATTTGTGTCTTTTCCCTCTCTCCTATTTTCCCAAGTGACACACACACACACACAGTCAGATGATTTGGTAATGCTGTTTCGCTTTAGTGGAAGCCCCCAGCCCCTGGGGGAGGCGGCTCCATGGGCCGCCGCAGCGTTCCACCCCATTAAGGTTCTTGCAGGGTAGTTTCAGGGAGGGCGGGGTCTGACGCCCACCTCCCAAAGTGGAGCGCGCGCCTCACAGCAGCAATGCCTTAAGAAGCAGAGCTACCTTATGTGCCTGCCCAGGCCAGTCCTGCCTAAACCTCCGGCCCTGGATGCAGCCCCAAGGGGTGGGAGGGGGGGCGCCAGGGAGTCAGACTATGAGATTCCCTCTGTGAAGGAATCATCACAATGGCTCTGAGGGCAATTAATTGACTGCGGTGGCTAAAGAGCTGGAATGGCCTCTCCACTGTTGAGAGTTCTGCTCGCTCTTGTTGGCAGTATATCTCGTCCTCCTCTTCCCCTTTAAATCCCCTCTCACCTCTGACGGAGTGTTTAATCCGTACCTCAGCTTCCCCATTGGCTGTCAGTACTCTCCTGGTACCTCGAGGTCCCTGCATCCAAACCGCCACCTCAGTATTCGTTGCTGGTCTTCTCTGTGCCTTTCTTGACCTGGGGTTGGGAGGCAGGAGGGCTGCTGATGACTTAATTTGTTTCTGGGAATATGGAATCC
Organism: Micronycteris hirsuta; assembly: GCA_004026765.1. NCBI lineage: Eukaryota > Metazoa > Chordata > Mammalia > Chiroptera > Phyllostomidae > Micronycteris > Micronycteris hirsuta. The sequence goes on along the minus strand of PVJI01010308.1, from coordinate 46,872 downwards.
GAGCACTGGAAGGAGCCGTGCAGCACGAACATGTGGTCATTTAGCCTCTAGGGGAAAATACTTGTAAGACCAGGCCACTCCCTGGTTTGAAAGTCCTGTTCAGTTGTCTTCAGGCAACTTTGACCCTAGAATGCTTCCCTTCCATGAAGCCAAAATCAGCCCCCAGCAGCACCCACCCACTTACTCTGCCTTCATCAGAGAAGGTGGGAAATAAAACACTTTTTACGTTAAATCAGGATCAGGAAATAAAAGTTACCAAAAAAAAAAAAAAGAATCAGGGTATAAAACTACCATGTTAGGCATATTTCGTGTATCTTGTGCTGGACAGAATTGTCCCTACAATGTCCGGTGTTCCCCACATGCACACTCTTCGTCCGTAACCCCCCAGTCATGTGCTAGTGGGTACAGGAGTATTGTGTAGAAGGAAGCAGTGCGTAGGTATTATACTTAAAATGTTATAGAACCAGGAGAAGAGATGTTCAAGGTTTATATCTTGAGTGGGTGAATTTTTCCCTCAAATTTTCTTCTTGTCGGCAACCAGGATGTCAGTGAGCTGTAATAATTGGCATTGTGTGTGAGTTAGGGGCATTTAACTAAAGTGTTAATGTGATACTGCGTATTTATTACCTTATGGTTCCTGATTTCCTAGCGGCCTTTTGAAACCTTAACCAGAAGTTCTACCTAAAACTACTTACTTCCCAAGTACGTGCATTTATCTGAGAAGGACGCAGTCTGGTTTTTGGATAAGGTAATGAAAGGTACATGGGGATCTTACCTGGCCCTTTATTCAGTTTGCTTTCTGACTCACTGAGTGACTGGGTCGATCACCTCTCTGTGCCTTGGTTTCATGGCCAAGGGCATCATGATCTCAGAAAGCGGTGCTCTCAGTGCCATGACCTTGGAACTGCAGGTGTACTCACTAAAGAAAGAGGGTCATGTGACTGTACTATGCCTAGAGAGTGGGTTGTACCGTTGTGACCTAGTGCAGAGAGGAATGGTCTCAGAAAGCCCGTTGCAAGTCACAGTGGCACGGAAACACAACAGCCCAGATCAGAATGTCTCCAAATGAGAGATTTGCACTTAGAGAAAAGCACTGTGTAAAGAGAAGAAACTTTTGGATTCTTGCAAAAACAAACACATAGCTAAGTAGAACGAAAGCCAAGACAGAAGTCTGACCTACTAATAGTAAAGAATGGTCCTTCCAAATGTCAGAGCATCCTCTAGAACACAGACCCATCTCTGCATTCTGGGAGGAGCGACCGCATCGCTCTTTGAAGAGCAGTTTCTCAGATTCTTTTTTGGGCCCTTTATATATGTTCTCTTTACGACGATGCCAGAAAGGAGAAGTGTTTTTTATTCTGAAATGCAGCAAGGGAAAATTGGAGGCATAGGTGTGGCAGAGATGGTGGAGAATGGCTTGCTTCTCCTGATGTGAACATTCTAACAAGGGCCCCGAATTCGCCTGCGAGCACCGTGCTGGAAGTTCTTCTCATCCGGGAAGTTACAACCTTGAAGTGGCCCACAACCTTCACATTTGCCCTCTTGGAACATCCTGTGAAGGGAGGTGAGGAGGAATGGAAAGTGTTGGAAGAAGCTTTAGTTTGGTTCATTACTAAGAAAACAAGCAGGATCATCTACGGCGGTATCACCCTGAGCGCACATGATCTCGTCTGATCTCAGAAGCTGAGCAGGGTCGGGCCTGGTTAGCACTTGGTTGGGAGAAAACAAGCAGAACATTGTTTCCCGTGGAATTACCCACGAAGCTGGCCCAGCTTCCTGCACAGGCAGTGACCAATGCTTACACCACACCTGGACAGGAAGGTGGAAATTTCCTTTCAGAAACACACTGACTGTGAGTCTTCAATGGGAGCAGTAAGAGTCTGGGGGTTAAAAGGCATATGGAATGCAGCGCATGTTCATGCCATTCTGTAGCACCCACCACGTATTCCCCCGCCTTTGAAAAAGCCATTGGAACAGGGTGACCGGCTCTCTATAAGGGGCTGTATCTTGTTTGCCATTAATCCTCCCATAGCCCATGGTTTAGCACTTCAGGTGGGTTAAGCACATGAATACTGGATAGGGAGAGACAATGGATGGTTGATGGACACATGAATGGTGACCAAGGTAAATCTGTATAAAATAGATCAAATGGACAGGCCTCCATTCATTCAACAAATTTGTAGTGAGTACCTGCTATGTGCAGGCACTGACCACTCCTGTTGCTGAGGAGACAGCCTCTCTGATCATGGACCTGGGAGCCATTTATGCTGCAATGTCATGAGCAGACACCTTTATTTCCCCATTGGGCTTAACTACTTCCCGCCCTGGCATCTGTTCACAAGCAGACCTGATGGTCCTTCAAGCACTAATTTCAAGCATTTTCAGTTTCCTAAGGACACTCCGTCTGCCAACCAACCATCATTGAAGCCATTGTTCTCTTTCCTTCAGAGGAACCTTGATTAATCAGGTCAAATTCATAAGGTTATATACTAAATCAGCTGTATATTACAGCAAAAAAGAGAGAGGTTAATTACCTTCACGGGCATTCATCTGTGTTGCCTGCACCAGAGGCAGGATAAATAATGGTCATGGACCTAGAGAACCAGTCCTAGATCACCCAAACGGGACCAGGTCCCTCATCCACCTGTTCTTGATGAGCCAAGAAACTCAGCATTTCAGAAACATTTCCAGTTTCAAAGTCCCAACAAAAAGAGATTTCTGATCAATACCGAATCAATGAGAAAGTTTAGTGACCCAGAATACCCCACTTCTTAAGACTTCTAGGTGATTGAGGTAAAACATAGGTTGCTATGGAAACTTGCTTTTTATTCACCATATGACTGCGTCTCCACCCTGGACACATTTGGCAGAGGACCATAAGGAAACTTGGTATTTCTTGATGCCAGCTGAAAGGGACTTTCAGCTCCCCAGAAGACAACTCATAGTTCAAGAAGTGTTGGTTAGGCCTTACATGTGACACATTTGACATTGGGTTTTAGGTGCAGCCCCTACAGCTTACACCTGAGCACGTGCTTTGCGGAAGAGCCCCTTGGCTGCTCACACGCGTGCTGTGCCCCGTAGCGCTCGGAGGCTCTGTCCAACGGCCTCCTCCCAGCTGCGCCTCTCCCCACGCCCTTCGTACCGTCCACGGGCTGCTTCCGCTGCACACAGATTGGGGCTGGGACAGAGGGTGTAGTTGGCAGCAGATGTTGGGATACAGACAGGGAGGGTGGTGTCTTTCTGAGGAACACTGGTAAGCTTGTCTGCAGTGTGATTTATTAAGTATTGTCCTGTCCCACATGAGCAAAAAGCCTCGTCTAAAGTGCTTTTAAAGTTAGGTGCCATTTTGAAGTGCACATGCCTTCCTCCCTCTACGTTAGTGCCATATCGATGGCATGTTTTTGTGTCAGACACTTGCACAATTCACGGGACTGCCCGAAAGATGGCCCGCATCTACTGTATTTGAGTGTGTGCAGGCATGCCCACACACGCACGCACTTCTGCCAATCCCAGCACCAGCATTCTTGCAGAGGGAAGGATCCCATAGCCATCTTATTCTTCCAGGGAAGGGTAAGCTCTGGAAAACATTGAGCTTCCCCTTGGTGAGGGTCCATTGGTTCCACCTACCTGCAGCCCCATGACCAGTTCCGGCTGTGGCCTGCATGCTCTAGCATGGTGTCCATAGTTCCAAGTCCCATCATTGAGCCACAGGGGTGACAAAGGCTTTTCATGCTGCCGCTACACTTCTCCTTCCTCCCACTTAGTGTGAGAGGCTGACTGGGAAATGGCATTTAAAAACCAAATTGTTGATATTTTGAACATAGTGTGACAGAGTGATAATATCTACAAAATTCTGAAAATCCAGTCCATGTAGCTCCCATACCTTCAAAGCAAAGCATTTGGCAAAGGAGTAAGTGTCTTGGCTTATTCGAACTGTTACCTACTATTTCACATGCCCTCTTCTGTAAAATGAGGACGCTAAATTCTACTTGGTAGGGAGTCATTGAATGAGCTAAAGCTTGGAAAGCAGCACAGTCCTCGGCAGAGAGCACTCAGCTTGTGGATAGCACCCTCCTGAACTTGGGAGGGTGGTGAGGGAAGGGATGGGGTAGGTTGAACTTCAACCAGGTGGTGTCGGTGGACACCAGGCCTGGATGGCAGCCCTTCGTGGTTGTCTGTATCCCTGGCTGTGCGGCAGTCCCCCAGCCCTTCCAAAGCAAGGGGCTCTGGAGTAATGGGCCCCCAGGAATGTGCAGTAGTCTGTGGCTGGAGGGAGAAGGGAACACCTTGTTTACCAAGTGTTTGGCAATAAAAGTGACATCTGATGACAATGTTTGAACCTTTAAGACTTCCTTAAATGGTACCTAAAATGACAGGATGTTTTAAAATCCATGTCTCTTTCTTGGGGGAAAGAAGGCATGTTTCTGTCCTTGTGAGACCCAAATTCTATGGAAGCATCTTTAACACAATCAAGTAGGGGAAGCTTTGGGAGAACCACCGTTCTGGGGGCTCTGGCACTGCAGGATGCAGCACCTGGCAGGAAGTGTGGGATGAGCAGCCGTCCGTGCCGTGGCCACGTGGGAATGAGGAAGAGGGCCAGGACAAGCCCAGTGTGGGAGAGGACTCATGGGCTCCCTGGAGGAGCTGATACCGGAGCAGAGAGAGGTGGTGCGCAATAGCACCACTTCCTCCTCAACAAATGACTTCCTCCGAGAAGGCTCACAAAATGGCCCACCCTCCTTTTCTGCCCCCTTGGCCCTACAGACAGCTGCCTGGAGGTTAGCTGCAGGACTGGGTTCGTAGAAAGCCGTTCCCCAACTCCGGACGTGTATCAAAGCTCAGAGGTACTGAAAGGCCGACAGGTTGATGCTAGCTCTCGCTGTGCATCAGGAGTGAGGACACAGAGTAGGGCGAGCTTCGGGGAGCTCTCCTGCTTTGTCACTTCCTATTGCCCTTGGATGCCCTACAGGGAGGCCCCAGTGAGCCTTAGCGGCCTCCTGAGCCCTCAGCGAAACAGTAGAGTAGGCAGACTGCCTCTCAGGAACATGTGCTTGTTTGAAGAGAACCTGCAGGGTGAGCAAAACACACAACCAAAGGGAATCATTTGCGAATGCTGGGATTGCAGGGCTAATGATAGCGAATGTGTACTAAGCATTTACACTGTGCAGATGACTATCTTATGGACTGAATCCTCACAAGATCTCTGTGAGGTACGTACATTATTATTCCTATTTTACAGATGAGAAAATTGAAGCACCAAGTTTAAGGGGCTTCTCCAAGCCCACACACCTAGTGTTGGGCAGAACTGGGCTTGGACTCAAGTTAGTCTGGCCGTACAGCAAATGCTTCTAACTGGTATGCTTGGCTTGGCTGAAAGCTCTGGCCTCACATTTCATAGTTCACCTCCATTGCCTTAGGTTGGTTGAGAATTCAGCCTGCGCTCCCACTTTCAGCAGCTGTCGTTGGTGAGAGGGCACCAGGTGTTCGACCTCAGTTCAGCGACCTTGGTACTTGAGTTCTGGCTAAGGGAGAATTCAGAGCCAGACTCAAACTACAGGAGAAAGTTTATTTAGAAAGCCACAGAGGTAGAGTATGTGAGCCACAGAAGAAACGGACTCAGGAAACAAGTTACAGAGGCAAAAGAAAACCCTTAGAGCTTTGGAGAAACAGAGGCAAGGAAATTGTGCCTGAGGGGAGGGGGTGGGAAAAGGCAGGGGTTTGCTTCACAGATGCCGGGACCTCCTTCCTCCAGGCTTTTAAGGGTGGGGATTTTAGGGACAGTCCCAGGGCAGGATCTCAATGACTATTCATCAGCTTTTCAGATGTGTCCTTTCTTGGTCGTGGTCTCCACAGATTGGCCCCCAAGGTAGGGGTCATCAGTGCAGCTGGTGCTGATGTCAGCCGTGGCTCACTTGTCTGGTTTCGCTGCTTTTCTGGGCCTGGAGCTGAAACAAAACTGAGGTCCAGATGTCATCTCTCCAGGTTAATGCTTCAGGGAGTGGACTTGCAACGGCCCACTTGGGAGTCATGTGAGGCCACTGTTTGTCCCCTCATTTCTCCTCTAAGTGGATCTACCACATGACTAGTGTGACATGTCGAGGGAGGAAGAGTCAGGGGAGGGTCCAAGCTGCATGACCAGTGATATGGAAGGTCAGGGAGTCTGAACTACATGACCAGCGATATGCTAGGGAAGGAAAGGTCACCCTGGGAGCGAGGTCCTTGTTTTCCCAGTCTTGCCCATTGGTAGGCACCCGGGGCTCTCTGCTCTGGTGACATTCTGTGCCTGGCCCAGCCTCCTTGCTCTGCTCCTGTCTAACTGCCTACCACACAATCACTAAAAGAAGTGAAAACAAATGACAGGGAGGGAGGGAAGTGAGCTTCCTTGGGAAGGGAAAGGGATGATTTATGAACGGTTATTAAAATAAGTAAAAGCATCATGTTCAAGAGAGGAGACAGTGCAGTGAGTGCATAGAAATAAAAGAGGGGAATAAAAAAGAGAGAGAGAGATTAGGGAATACTAGGATGAAGCTATAGGCAGAAAACTTCAGGCAGGATATGTATCCCATGAGTACATACAATCATGGCTGAATGACGCAATGCCTCAGCAGAAGTCAGAGGCTCCTTGCCGCTGCCACCCCAGGCAGCCGGAGCGAGGCCCAGGGAGGGGAAAAGAGCAGGTGCCTTAGAAACTGGCAGTTGCTCTTTAGGTCCCGATTCAAAATGCGTTCACTCTCTACAGGTGTCAGGTCTATGTCGAGAATGGTAGGCAAGCTGAAAGTTGCCAAAACTCCTAGCATAAGAGAATGTACAAGTAACAAAAACACAGTTTCTTGTGCTCATGATTAAACTGGTTAACAAATCCATAGAATCTATTAGAAGGTGTTTTTGAGCTATCTCTTCTCTCTGTGGGCACCAAAGTTGATCTAGGTCCTACCTCAGGTAGCAGAAAACATATACGAAGCTCAAGGGAAAGGCGGTCTGCTTCGTAACCTTAGGGGAGTGATTAGTAGCAGGTACATCATTTGGAAGGTGACTTAAAATATACACAGAGTTCTGGAATTTAGAACGATTTTGGTTATATTAATCAGACAAGAGAAAAATCTATTACTGATTTTCTTTAATGTTCTTATCGTCTAATCCTGATGTAAGATGCCAGATTGACCTGAAACTTTCAATTGGGCTGAACAATATGTAATCATTGATATTCAGCTGTTTTTTGACCTACAAAGCAGCAGGCAACAGGGTGACCGGTGCCCTAAATGGGCTCTCTGAGGCCCTTGCAGGAACGGAAGGCAGGAGAAAGAGGCCCAGATGGCTGGAGCGTCCAGGTCTAATGTGGGAAGAGATGTCCCGTGAGGATCTGGCACAGACAGGTCAAGGGCAGCCTGCTGGCGTGCACAGGCAAAGGGCAGCTTTTCTGCCTGCATGAAGCATAAATTTATGCTAGTGTATCTCTCTAAATGGGAGCTCGCTTGGTCCTCCCCCACAGACTGGGCTGCATGGCGGCTCATTTCCCTAGAATCTGCAGCCTTTTCTGCAGAGGCGGTGGCCTTCTGTCTGACGCACACTCCCAGGAGTCCCTGGAAGCAAGTTGATCAGCTCGCTGCTGCCTGTCCGGAATACCAAACAGCAAACAGCAGCCCACTACCCTGGTCCCAGCTCCACTCTCTGAGAGCCCTTTCTCTCCCTCCATTGTGGCTTTTCTACAAACCCACTTGTTTCAAGGTGGCAGAAATAAGCCCACAATCCAACAATATGTTTCTAAAGCTGTCTCCATGACAATGCAGGGCCGCAGGCTGCCAGCTTAGAGCCAGCCGGTGAATGGTCCTGGGGGCAGACAACATAGGGACAGCACAGGGCAGCGGGGGACGCCAAAATTCTGCCTCAGCAGCGAGGCAGTCCAGGGGTGAACATGCCCCCAGTTCTGGGCAAGCCCTGAGTACATGTCTACAGATGCCCACCAATGATATTTCATAAACCTTGACTTCAGCACAGAAGCCAAAGAGTCCAAGCAGCTTGGGCTTCCTTTCTTCTTAAAGGATCTTTTGCATCTGAACAATAGGTGGTAAATCACGCATCTCTGAAAGGAAGAACCCGGGTTTTTTAATGGGCTGCCAGTGCTTCGCGACGGACAGTTTCTTTATAAATCTCAAGTGCAGTCCAGATAGCGTGTCTCACAGATGTCGCCTCCCCCACCCGCTCACATCACTCTCAGCCACAGCTGATGTCACCGCGGTCAGAGCCTGTGAGCCAGGACCTCTGCTTCCCCGCTAATATTTAATGACAATATTAACTGGGGGGCAGAACGTCAGGCACAGCAGAAATGGCTGCTTGAGACCCAGCACCCACGGAGAAGCTTCTTGGGAGACAGCTTGTTGCTGGGGTGTGTGGGGGTTACCAAAAGTTACAAACAAGTGAGAAAGCCAAAGGAGTGAGTTGGAAACAGAGGTGAAGACAGGAGCCAGACCAGACAGCTCCGAGTTCCCTTCCCCACTCTGCCCTTCGGCTCAGCCTCTTTATGACTCAAGAAGAAGCAGGACCCACAGACCCGCGGGCAGCCTGAGGGGGCAGCCAGGGGCTTCTTCCCCTGCCTTCGTCTTGCGATCCTGTCCCCAGCCTTCACTCTACCTGTTTAAACAGAGTCCTCTTCAATGGCTTGGGGGTTCAATGATTTGGTTTCAAAATGGGATACTAAAGGCCCTCAACCCCAACGGAATTAGAAGGACATACTCACGTCAGGGCATCAAGCAAACCCGAACTCCAGGAGGCTCGAGCCACCTGTGCGCATTCTTCTGGGATTTTCAAACAGCACCGGGGCCCCCTCATCTCTGTCCCCCTTTACTCTCCCGATTGGGTCAGTGCCCAGCGCCTGCTCTGATGTCACCACCAGCTCTCGCTGCAGGGTAGGGCAGTGGATGCCTCCTTGGGTGACTTCCCGGGGTCACTTACTCGCCACACAAAGAGAGTGAGTTGGCAAGGGTTGCCACAGGCATGTCAGCTTCGGCTCTGGGGTAACTCGTTCATGGCTGCGGCCACTTTGTGTTGCAGAGGGTTATTTTTGTCTTCTAAATTACAGGACCCGTTACAAAACCTGCAGTTCTAGTGCAACGTGAAAATGCTCGGCCTCTCATTCAAATATTATGAACAATTTCAAGACGACTGCTGTAGAACACTAAACCAAGCACAGGACCCTCAGGCCCTTGGTTCTGAGCCGGGGCCCTGTGCCTGCGTAAGTTGCCCCCCACAAAGCTGGCTGTGCCCAATCACGGTACTGGGTAGAAGAGGCTGTAGCCAAATGTTGGGAGAGAAAGCTTCTGGAATTTTGAACTTGGAGAGTAATTAGGACTTTTACAGTGGCAACACCTGACTCATATTAGACAAAAGAAATTCAGACACCTGTTTTGTTGTTTTCTCTAATTCTCCTTCAGATCGTTCCCTGCTTATGAGCACAAGGGTTGAGGAGTGTTTTTCTACAACCACCAGACAAGGGTGGTTTCAAAACAGGGGATCCTAAAGGCTCTCAACCCCAACCGAATTAGAAGGGCATGCTCACGTCAGAGGCACTGAAATCAGAGCATTTGCCACCAGTCAGGGCGTCAAGCAAACTTCAACTGAAGGAGCCTTGAGCCACCTATTCCTGTTCTCCCAGGATTCTCAGATAGGACCAAACTGGTTGCAGCTGGTGACTCAGACAGGCCCGGCCTTTGGAGCACCTTGGGCAAATTATATAATCCCTGCGCTTTGGTTTCCTCCTCTGTAAAGTGGGGTGGTAAGGGTACCTGCTTCACAGGCTGCTGTGAGGACTAAACAAAATAAATCACACAGAGGGAGGGAATAGCACAGTGCCTGGCACCTAACATGTGCTCGATAAACGGCTTTTATTGCTAATCTCATTTTTTTTAAGGTTTGGTTCATATTTACTGTGAAACGATTACCACAATAGATTCAGCTAACATGTATCTTCTCACAGAGATACAATAAAAAGAAAAAAAGAAAAAGGGGGAAAAAAGTCCTCCCTGTGATAAGAACTCTTGGACTCTCCTCTTCTCACCTTCCTGTGTCGTGCCGCAGTGTTCGCTGCAGTCACCAGGTTGTACGAGCATCCCCAGGGCTGCCTTCCCTTAGAACCGGAAGTATGACCCTTAGACCACATTCCTTTAGTTCCTGCTCCCCACTCCCCGCCACACCTCTGGTCACGCCAAATCTGATCTGAGTTTTGTTGTTCATATTCCTCACCCAAGTGAGATCATACAGTATTTGTCTTACTCTGTCCGACTTCTGTCACCTAGCCCTCAAAGTCCACCCATATTGTCACAAATAGTACAACTTCCTCCCTTTTTGTGGCTGGCAATACCCCACTGTGCACACATATACCGCAATTCCGTCACCCATTCAGCCATCAATGGATGCTTAGGTCGTTTCCGTGTCTCAGCCACTGAGAATTATGCTGCCATAAACATGGGGGTGCAGACATGTTTTCAAGTTAGTGTTTATGTTTCCTTTGGATATTCCCAGAAGTGGAATTGCTAGACCATACGGAGTGGGTAAAAGTAGGCCTACAGCTATTCATATGGGAAAAGACATGCAGGTTATGAGTATAATAATACAAGAATAAACTCTGTGTCTCACATATTCACAACTATAAACCTACTCTTGCCCACCCCTGTACAGCAGTTCTGCTCCTGAGGATCCTCCACACCGTTTCCCATAGCGGCTGCACCAATTTACATTCCCGCCATCGGTGCATCTCCACACGCTGGCCAGCTTCTCTCTCTCTTCTTTTTGATGATGGCCTTCTAAAAGGTGTGAGGTGATATCTCATTGCGGTTTTCACTTGCATGTCCCTAATGACTAGTGAGTGATGTTGAGCATCTTTTCATGTTGGCCTTTCCTATATCTTCTTTGGAGAAATGTCTATTCAGGTCCATCTCCCACTTGTTAAAGTGGGTTGTTTTGTTTTCTTTGCTATTGAGTTGTAGCCTTCTTTATATCTTTGGGATATTTTGGCCCTCGTCAGATAGATGGTTTGCAAATATTTTTCCCCATTATGAAGGTTGTCTCTCACTTTGTCGATGGCTTCTTCTGCTGTGCATGATCATGCTCTGGGCAGGCAGCGGGGAGGGGAGGCCATGCAGCCCAGACTGGGTTCCTAGCCCCTGCGGGAAGGCGGGAGAGGCAAGGGCACTGAGACTGGTGAGGTGACAACCTGGCTTGGCGGCATCTTAGCGGCTGTATTGCTCACTGAGGGGGCATCGGGCCCCCGCGCTCCATGGTCCGTGGGGCTTCCTAGCCTGTGGCCCTCACAACATCACTGTGGAGAGCACGACCTGAACCCATGTTTAGAGGGTGCGCAGTAGAGCCATGACTCAGAGAAATAATACAACCCCTCAGCACGCACAGCACAGCGGGCTGGCAGACAGCACGTGCTTATGTGAAGGGTAACACCGCTCTCTCAGAGCATGCGCAATAGAGCGACACACACCACACGTGTCTATCGTGGTCGCACAAAGCAACATGTGGATATCAAGACTGAGAAAAATAACATGTGCTTATCCAAATTAAGAAAAACATGTTTACGAGAAATTGTGCAAAATCAACATGACTTTGCAATAGAAAAGCATAACGGCAGAAGACCTGAGACCATGGATGACGCATGGGAGAGCGGGCCACTTTGAGCCGCCCCGCGCATTCTGCGTCCCGCAAAGCCGCGTCCCGCACAGCCGCGGCTGGGGAAGAAGGAGCTCCGCTGCGGCCCCGCCCCTCTGACTCTGCGCGGCCGAGTTGCCTCCCCTGGCCGGACCTGACCGGGACTCTTGGGACTTAGGTTCATTATCCCCCAGTTTCCTTGTGTGATGTTATTACTGATGGTTTCTGCGTGATTTTTATCGTTATTAGGTTAGTATGGATTTGGATTGAATCTGCATTGATAAAAGCTGAGTGAACAGCGTGGTCACTTGTGTTGGCTCATCGTTACTCCTGGGTGCCAGCGTCACCGGTAGGACTGCTGGTCGCACAGGCCCGGCGCTTGCGGTTTCTAAGGCCTGGGTCCCACGCGGGAGCGGGGACTAAAGGCTGGCTTGTAGGTAAGGCTGTATCACAAAACTTACACTCACAGCGTTTGGCGATCCAGCTCGGGGGGCCTCTTAATCTCATTTTCAAGTAGGTGGTTCTAGAAGTTAAGCTCTGCTGAAACTAAGGTAACCAAAAGCTGAACTATTTCTCTTAATGTCACTCTCAGAGAGAAAGTGCTGGAAGGGATGCAGAGAGCCTGGCTGGAGGTCTCCCTGTTCAACCCAAATCAGACTCTAATAGTCCATGAGGGTGTGAGCCCTCACCCTCACAAAGCCCCAGAGGTACCTGAGCCCCCAACGCTGAACAAAGGCAGTTCTCTTCCTAATTCTCAGACAAAATTAAGTCAGAACATAAAACAGACAATTCTAGATTTTTCTTAAGACATTGGTGCATGCTTCTGGATGGCTATACTAGAATGTAGTGTAAAACAGCGGCCACTGAAAACCAACATAAACTGAGTATTTTAAAGTTTCAGATCACAAAGATTCATGGCTTTCACATGCTTTGTCACCTGAATGAGTAAGATGAACATGCACTTTGGAACGGTCGTCTTGCATCGTTAGCCGATATGAACCCATGAGGAGTGAGCAGAGGGGGTTAGTGGCCCCAGAGGGTGCCCTGTGTGATGGCTTATTTGAGGGAGGGTGCCCCTCCCACCCTACCACCCCGTACTCCACTGGGGGGAATCAGCGTGGCCCATCAGAGGCTGTGCCTAGGACACCCTGCCCTTTATATCCCTCCACAGATGGGTGGGACTCTGGCTCAAAGACCAAGGACAGTTAAACCAACACAATCTACTTGTCACAGTGGAGGACGTGCCTAAGATAAATGTGGGGGTCAAATGTCCTGCTCTGCGGTGGTGGCCTCTTTCTTCTCAGAGGCACCAGTCTCGTTCTGCATAGGCTAAAGGATGCAGCCCCCTTGCGCCAGGGCAAACTCAACCCCTGCAGACCTGCTTATGCTCCTGGCTGAGGGTCCCTGAGCCCGCTGAGCCCTCAGGACAGCGGATAGGGTTTCTGAGCCTCCTGAGCTGGCATCACAACGGTGTGTGTGTGTGGGGAGGGTTGGTTTGGGGGTGTGGATGGTGCTGTACATTTGGTCCCTGAAGCTGATGGGCAGGGAGGCAGGCAGGCTGCTCTTCTCAACCTTCAGGCCTCAATGAGAGCCACCGTCTGCACAAAGAACCCTGAAGCAGGGTCTGGCGAGAGAGAAGGAAGCGCTAATAAAAAGCAGCAGCATCTAACTGCTGCCAAGGCCAATGCTCTTGGGAAGTGTCTTCAAGGAAAGGCTGGCCTGGGGCCAGATCCCTAGCTTTCAAAGTCTGCTGCCAAGGCCTCCTTGGTCCATTGGACGGTGTGAGTTCCCTCTGCACAGAGATCAGAGAAACTCACCAGGGCGCCCCATCCCAGATTTGCAAACAGACCTCTATAGCTGTATGTAAATTAAAAACAAATTAAAAGGAGTTTGCACACCTTTTCTAATTAAATTTGATGTATGAATTCTCCCCCATCTCTCCCCTCCACCCACCATTTACCAAGAGACTCTATCTTTGCCCAAGTGTTCAAGGCAAAAATAATCTAGTGAGGCTAACTCCTGCTACACCCTGCAGACTTAATCGAAGCATTAGCAGGTCTCCCATTGGGTGGAGCCTCCCAACAACAGGGATCTTACAGCTGGGGTCTGGCGCCAGGCTGTGCTTTGGCCACAGTCAACAAGCCCCCTTGGGGAGCACTTCTTGAGGAGCCTGGCCTAGCAGACTGGATATGGAAGAAAGCCCTGAGTGTGTTTGGAGGGACAGAAAGAAGAATGGGAATTGTTCTTCAGTTTTGGCGTGGGATTAAGTGGGTGGAAGTGCTTAAGATCCCTTTGGGCAAGAACCCAGGCAGTTTGCAAGCATGTGGTACCACCATTGACTTCTTCAGCATTTACTGAGTGTCTGTGATGTTCCATATCCTAAGACAAGAAGGCAGGTGAGATTGGGGTCCCTGCCTCAAGGCGCCCCAGTCCGGTGGGGGTTGCAAACCAGCCAACAAGTGTTTATAGGACCCTGGGATGTGTGCTCCAGGGATGCAAGCTCACAGGCAGTGCTGGTCCTGGGAGGGTCTGAGACAGCTTCCCAGGGACAATGGTGTCTAAGCTGAGGGAAAAGAAATGAGCAGAAGGCTGGGAGGAGGCCTATTATTTTCCCTGCATTATAGTCCACAGGCAGGCGGGAGGTCCAGGCTCGGGGGATGGTCCCACAGCACGAGGCTGTCCAGAGTCCAGCTTCATTCTAGCTTATCCTGCCCTTTTCTAGGGTGTTTTCCTTGTCTGCATGACCAAAGCTAACGCACAGGCAACCTTTCTACATTCCAGGAGGACAGAGGACTTGGAAAGCCGACAATACATCCCTTTTGCTTCCATCTCATTGGCCAGAATTTAGTCAGATGGCCACTTCTGGCTGCCAGCAAGGCTGGAGAATATAGCCTCTGGCTAAGTAGCCATGTGTCAAGCTGAAACTAAGAGAGGAGAATGGACCCTGGTGGACAATTAGAAGTCTCTGTCACAGCAAGGAGAGAATGGTCTCAGCAGGGGTGTCCAACCTTTTGGCATCTCTGGGCCTCATGGAAAAAGAAGAGTTGTCTTGGGCCGCATAGTAAATACATTGTAACATGTAATCACAAAAAAACCCTCATAATGTTTTAAGTAAATTTACAATTTTGTGTTGGGCTGCATTCATAGCCACCCTGAGCCACATGCAGCCTGCAGGCCGCAGGTTAGACACCCCTGGAGGGCAAAGGTCAAAGAGAGTACAATGGACTTGGGGAGGGGTACGCTATGTGCTATATATACTAAGTGCCTTGTCGACATTATCTCCTTTAAACCTCGCACTCCTATAAACAAGGTGTTACCATTTTCATCTTACAGAAGAGAAAGGAAAGGTCAGAGAGGTTAGGTGATTTTTCCAAGGTCACACAGCTGTGATGGTGAAGCCAAGGTACTATTCTAAGTCCACTCAGCTCCAGACCTGCTGGTCTCCCCACAAGGCTATACATCCTTTCTGTAAAGCCACCTAGGAGGTAGGTGAGGCTACAGGGGACTCCAGGAGTCACTAGAAGCATGGAGCCAACAGTGGGGCACCACAGGGAGTAAATGAAGATTTGGGGACAGGGAGGAGATTGATGATATTTGGCAGATGGACCCAAAAAGTAGCATCTGATAAAGTCAACCATTTTTGAGTCCAAGAGAATCAAAGTTCAGATTTTGCTTTGAGGCCAAATTATTTTTCGTAGTTGAACTCTAGACTCTCAAGATGCTCAGATGTGAGGATGATCTTGATCCCCAAACTGAGCCACAGGACGGTTTGAATGATCATCCGCAGACAGCTGGTCCAACCCCCACCAAAAGAAGGAGCCTCTCCCACGGCATGCCTGATGGCTGCTCATCATTGCCACCTTGAACACTTTCAGGGCTGGGGCGCTCGCCATGTCCAGCTGGTGTCTCTGTCAGAAAACTTTGGGTACCCTGATCCCCTTCTCAACGGTCTGGCTAAGAGGGAGATGGAGCCCACAGAGATGTAGAGCTTGGGTGAGGCCAGCTCTCTGCTGGTGTGTTTAATTCATCCAACCAGCGACTGAAGAATTCAGGGAGACCAGGGTTCCATCCACGCAAGGTTAAGGTTGTGTGAGCCTCTGCACGGAGAATTTCTCTTCACTGTGCTTGGCCCAGGGTCTTGTGAGATGGAGACCTTGGACTGTCTCTGACTTCTGACAACATTTCCGACCTCCATGAATGTTAAGTATGCTCATCTACCATTTCATCCCATAGTCTCTCAACCACGACCTTGAGGAAAAACCACTCTGAAATTTGCAGTGGATTGGGTCTATGAATAATTCAGCATGGCTTGCAACTCAGGGGAAGTATTCGATTTCTGATGCTTTTCATCCTACAGGAGACAGCAGATAGCCTGTCATGGGGATGCATGTGCTCAGATTTGAATGGATGGGAGGGAAGGAAAGATAAAAGGAAGGAGGACAGGGAGGGAGGGAGGGGAGGGGGAAGGAAAGTTCGATACAGAATAATTTCCTGCTTCAAGCAGTCTCAGGTGCTCCTGGGACTTTACTCACGCTGGGAAACAGGCTCTGGAGGAGCAGCTGTGGTCAGGGTGTGGGAGCTGCCTCGGGTGACGGGTCAGTGGGGGCAGAGCAGGAGAGTCAACGATGGGGTGTGGAGTTCAGGGAGGAACCCAGAGTCAGTGCGCAAAGCTCCTCACAGAATGTTCAAGGTTGCAGGACCACCCCCCCCCACCCCCCACCCCCCGCTTCAGGGCTTCACATTGTTTCGGATTAGAAGAGGCAGAGACTTGGCTCCAAAGGCTGAATTCCAGTCCCGGTTCTACCTTTTGCGGCGGTGGGGCTGTGGGTGGGTCACACACGTGTGGTGTGAAGAGGGTAGGGGCAGGGTCACAGTATCTGATCAGAGACCCTGTGTCCTCTAACAACAGACAAACAAAAACCCCTCTTTATTCCTGAAGCTTATTTGTCCCAGGGGACTGAGCCGCCCTCTGTGAGAAACTCTTTCATGCAGGCTGAGGCCTCTTTTAAGGAGCTTGTTTTTCTTTTCTCTCGAATCCACAAAACTCCTTAAGGAAAAGTGAGTCCCAGGAAAAACGTGTTAAGGAAAATGAGGAAGAATTCCTGTCCAAGATGCAGGCAGAGCAGGCCCAGTCCACACACGTCACGCAGCCTCTGGGAGGGCGGTCCCTGGCTGCGGCGCAGAGCCGGGGAACCGGAGCATCACCACTCCTGGCCTCGTCCTACCCCGCAGGGCTAGGTGGGGTGGGATTTCAAGCTTCTCTTAAAGCCAGCCCTCTCCAGTGCCTATTTTTTTGCGTTTAAATGGAAGCTGTAAAAGCACCAGCCTCTGTTTCTTCATGAAGTGACTGGTGGGTGGAGAAGGGTAAGCTGAGGCAATGGAGGTGAAAGGGCGCTATCAAGAGCCAGGAGCCTGCCCGCACCACTGGGGCCATCGGGCCGTTTCAGTAAGCCCCCGCTGGACTGGAGAGGGACAGTGGGCATACTGTCCTGGCTGCAGCAGACCCCCTGGAGGGGCACCCAGCGTGGGAAGTACAGCCCCTGCCTGCAAGCTGCTAGATGCTTGTTGGGAACAAAGCGCACTCCTGCGACACCCTGAGCCACACCACGTGGTGGCAGACAATCTGGAACAGGCTCGCTGCTGCGGATAGATGGCTGTGTGTGCTTAGCATGCTCGCTCCGGAAGGGTCCCTCGGCCTCCTCCAGCCAGGCACCCGGCATCCCCCACACCTCGGTGGAGTCACCGCAACGCCCAGCCTGGCTCTGCAGTTTCAAAAGCCCTTTCAGAAACTGATCTACCCGGGGAGAGTTTCACGTCGGTCAGCCCCGGCGCAGATGCCGATGCACCCACCCGTCACGACGGAAACACACGCTCTTGTGCACAAAGCGCACACCCTTCCCAGAGGGCATAAATCCACGCAAGGGGCACCGCGGAGCCGGGAGGTTTCCTTGCAAAAAGAACGCAACCAGAGGGAACTGGTCCACTTCACGGGGCAGCACCGGGATTCCACCACAGCTGCGGGGCGACTGCCTCCCCCGCCCTTCTCACCCGGGCGCCGGCTCTCTGGGTTTCTCAGGAACCCCGAGCCCTCCTTCGCAGGGGCATAGCACTCTCCCCGCAGCGCTGTGCCTCTCCTTTCTCTGTCCTCCGGGAACCGCTCTGCCAAGAAAACATGCCGTTTGGATTGCAGTTTACCTGGTGGTGTTCCCACGTGGCCATCCGTCTCCTTAATGAGATTCACTGTGACCCAAACTCCGAGAACTGCCCCACCCCATTTCCAGGCTTCCAGCCCAGGGAGCAGTTCCTTCTGTGAGGGCCACGCTGTGCTCACTGTCCCCAGGACCAACTGCATCCTTCAGGACAGACTTGGTCCTCCCAAACCTGGGGAGTGACAGCAAATGATCTCTCAGGCCCTGACTGTCAACATTTTAAAACTCATAGCCCACCCACAAAGATTCGGTGAGGCTTTACGATGGTTCATCTGTGGTTTGATGACAAAAATGCTGGATTCTTATTATTATCTTCCATTTAAATTATATTAGAATATTGGATGTATTTTCAAACTCTGCTGTACCTGGTCCACCTGCTGACATCGTACGCCCTCCCAGAAAAATCTCCCCTCCACTCCCACTTCGCCAGGCTTCGTGTCTGAGAGTCGCTGGGCAGACGGACCTGCTCACTTGTGCGTACTGCAGTGAGTCCATTCCGCAAGCATTCGGAGCACCAGGCTCTGTGCTAACGTTGCCTGCCTTTTTTTTTTTTTTTTTAAAGATTTTATTTATTTATTTTTAGAGAGAGAGGAAGGGAGGGAGACAGAGAGGGAGAGAAACAGCAATGTATGGTTGCCTCTCACATGGCCCTCACTGGGGACCTGGCCCGCAACCCAGGCATGCGCCCCGACTAGGAATCGAACCGGGACCCTCTGGTTCCCAGCCCGCGCTCAATCCACTGAGCTACACCAGCCGGGCCGTTGCCTGCCTTTTCATGGGTGCAGGCGGGTGGGGAGAGGCACGAAATTTAATAGTGACAGAGTTTTTTTTCTTATTCTGTTTTCGAATTCTGAGGGTGGATTGGGGTGAGGGCTTGCGCCTCACTGAATATAGGAAGATCAGTTCAGCTATAGGAGGGAAGATGAGGACCCTCTGCAGGAAGCTGAGGGATTGATTCCTGGTGGATCATGAGGGCCTCCAAGGGAGAGACAAGGGAAACAAGGACCGGTGGCCTCTCCTGAGCTCCACCTCCACAGTCTACATGAAGAGGCCAGACTCCTTCCAGGAAGGATCCTTTGCAAATTTTCCCTCACAAGGCAGAGGGGAGCCTGGAATCTCAAGCTAATGGTGTCCCTCTCCGGTGGCATTGGGAGCACTGGTGGAGCATTTCTGGAAGTTTTCTCACTATTTTCCTGTGAAGCCCCCAAGGGTTTGTCTCTGCTCAACCCGGCTGCGATGGCGGAGCTGGTGCCAGCGCC
Organism: Micronycteris hirsuta; assembly: GCA_004026765.1. Lineage (NCBI taxonomy): Eukaryota > Metazoa > Chordata > Mammalia > Chiroptera > Phyllostomidae > Micronycteris > Micronycteris hirsuta. Next base: position 27,758 of record PVJI01010308.1, on the reverse strand, counting down.
CCCTGCGATCTCAGGGAGGGAGATCCAAACTCAACCCTACACCCGTCTGCTCAGTGAGATGGGCCCAAACAGCTGGGCTCTGCTATTCTTCAGCTCTTAGCAAGACAGGACTCGTCTCATCGACAGGCAAATATCATTCGAGTCCTGAGTGGTGCGGCCCAGTGGGTTGGGTGTGGTCCTGCAAACCGAAAGGTCACCCTGTTTGAGTCCAAGTCAGGGCACATGCCTGGGTTGTGGGTCAGGCCCCTGGCTGGGTGTGTACAAGAGGCAACCGATCGATGCTTCTCTTGCATATCAATATTTCTCTCCCTTTCTTCCCTCCCCTCCTTTCCCCCTCTCTAAAAATAAAGAAATAAAATCTTAAAAATTCATATATCATTGAAAACATTCTAGCCTCACTCTTTTCCTTAAGATCCCATCAGGCTGTCGCCACCACGACCATCGCTCACCCAGCCGTCAGGAAAGACGGCTGGGGCCCAGGGAAGAAGCTGTTCTGCTGCTGCCGCTGCTCCTCCACACTGCTCACCCATCGCAGTGGGTCGCACGCCCACGCCCGCGTCCACGCACACACTCCTCCGCATCCACCCTCTGCACACAGTCTTCCCAGTAGTGGTGGATTGCCTGGGCAATTACAGATCCGCATTCTCCCCGCCCACAACAGGGATTCAGTCAAGTGGTAGGCACAGAACCTGAGCTGCAGGACCAATTTATTCCCAGGAGGAGTATAGGGAACCTCAAGAAAGGAGCTCCCGCTTTCCTCCGGGGTGCCAAGCCGGGGCTGCCCGTGGCCATGACCTCTCCAGATATTTGCAGGGGGAGAGAGCAAGGTCAACACAAAGAGCAGCAAGGACAAGCAAACAGCGAGCCAACGTCCCAGTGGCAGAGCCCGCAGGTCCGGGCTCCTGTGGCTAAGGACACTTTGATTCAGAGCCCTTCCCAGCCTGGTAAGCCGTGTGTTCTGTCACCACAACTACAAGTATCCTGATGGGTCCTCCTTCTTTTCAAGTGAATTCTTCTCAGTCACCGCCCATCCACCTCTTTGGCTGAAGAAACCCCTTCCCCTCTCTGTGCCGTAATTGGCATAGCCCTAACACGGGGTGGACGCATCTGGTTCCCAACCTCTCTTCCCTCCAGTAACAGTAACTGTGAGAGGAGACGGGACGGCTCAAAAGGCCTGGAGGTCCGGAATATGTCACAGGATTCAGGGATTGACAGAAATGGCTCATGTGAAGAGAGGTGGAGGGACAGAGAGGAACCGACCGCAAGGCTGGCCTGCGGAGGGGAGACAGCGCTGCCTGCTGCTGCGCCTGGCACTGCCAGCCACTGCTTGCCGGGCTACATTCCGTTGTCACACAGGCAGGAGGGCAGCCACAGCCCCCAGCTTCCCACCCTTCCCAAGGACTTCCCACAAGGACAGTCCCAGCCCTGACCTGGAGGCTTTACCCTGAACATCCGTCAAACGGAACAAGCTGCACTGTGCGTGCGTGTGCGTGTGCATGGCTGAAGGAGAGGGAAAGGCTTCCAAAAAGGTGGCTTAGAAACGACAGATCAGATGCAGTGAGCGTAAGCACGGCCATTGTGGCTCACACAGGGAGGGCCCGTGGGTCCCTCTGAGGGCAGACGCTGCGCTCGCACGTTGGCACCACACAGCGTTTGCCTAAAGCTCTACAACCCACAACCTGTGAGGCAGGAAGGGCAGGCATCGCGGCTGCACTTACTTTTGAGGAATGCACATGCACAACGGAGGAACCCAGTGTGCTTTACCCAGTCACACAGCTTGTAACTGGTGAAAACCGAACTCCTGCCCAGGACTTCTGACTGCCTCCGCACGGTTGTGGCTCTGCTCTGTGTCCCGGAGGCTGGGGCCCTGCATTCCCAATCCAGCACCCCTCTCCTCGCCCCCGCCCCCCGCCCCTCCACCAGCCCCCTGAGCAGGTAGCGTGGTGGAATCGCCTGTGCTAAGCGATGGGCCTTACGGGCACTCCTGAAAAATCTCTTCTGCCAAATATCTCAGGTAGAGATTCACAGTTTAGGATAAACACCATAGATCCCATTAACTGTTAAAACCTGGTTACCTATGGGGTTAATATTCTGTCATATACATCTTCCTAGTCAGCGATGTGCCTGATATTCAGGACAGTGTCCCAGAAACAGTGACATGAGGGCAGGTTGGTGTTTTCCATTTCTTTTCTGTGAGGAGGCTCTGGGCTGCTGGGACTCTCTGCCACCTCCACAGTGTTGCTTACACTGTGCGGCACAGACTGATGCAGCTCATCAGCATCCATACCTACCTTTTTTCCTGGGCACTCAGCCAGACTACATTTCCCAGAATCCTCTGGAGTGGAATGTGGACATGTGACTGAGTTTTAGCCAATTAAATGAGAGCAGAGGTGCTCCAGGCCACTTCCAGGCACAAAGAAGAAGAGAAAGAAATCCTTCTGAGTGGCTCAAGATAATGACCCCAGGGCAACCTTGGAATCCTGGGCTGTGACAGAAAAGTGGCTGGCATGGAGGTCCCTGAATGACATGTAAAGGACTCTCTGCACAGCCAGCCTGCACAGACAACCAGGGTTTTGACTCTTGTTCACTCTCACACCCACAGCACCAGAGCAGTGCTGGCACCTGCTACGTATCATCCGGCTTACAACATCCCTGAGTATAAAGCGCACCGCTATTTTATGTAACACCAAGAAATTAAAAATACTGCTGATTAAATGATGACACCATGCTTTCACTCAGCATTTTTATTTTGCAGCTGTTGAAGGAGCTCTTTCGGACTTGGGTTAGTCGCAGATTTTCATCATAAATCACTCGTGTGCCTAATAAGATGGGAAATAAAAGCGAAATACCTGGGGAAGAGAGTGGCCAACAGCCTGCAGAACAACGTGCCCAAGTTTCACTGTGACCACAGCGACTCTCCGTCTGTGAGGACGGCACACTGCAGTGCGCTAGCCAGGTGTCCAGGGGAAGAATACTCTGGAAACTGTCAGTCACCAAGCAGGTGAGCGTACCCCACAAGAACCCATACTAGAATAGATCTCAGAGGAGATTCTTGGGCCTAGGAGCTCGATAGATTTGTGGAAGGGAGGGAGGGAAGTTATTTAAAAGATTCACAAAATAGCCCGGCTGGTGTAGCTCAGTGGATTGAGCGCAGGCTGGGAACCAGAGGGTCCCAGTTCGATTCCCAGTTGGGGCACATGCCTGGGTTGCGGGCCAGGTCCCCAGTGAGGGCCATGTGAGAGGCAACCATACATTGCTCTTTCTCCTCCCTTCTCCTCTCTCTGAAAAATAAATAAAATCTTAAAAAAGATTCACAAAATAATTTACACATTAACATATAATTATTTGCACATGCTAGAAAGAACATTGGCCTTGAACTCAAATACCCAAACCTCCACTTAGAAGTTGTGTGACAGTGAGCAAATCCCCTAACCTCTACGGTTCCATTTATCTATACATCAGGGACAGGGCTATTGTGAGAACGAAAAAGACAAATCAGAGTGAAAGCGCTGGTATACAAGACTAAATAAACAATGTTTGAGGTAGAGACTTTTGTTTCATATCTTAAAGGAGAGAAGAACTGGGAGATTCGATACCGTAATGCAGGGTCACAAAGCCATCCCCTTTCTCCAGCAGCTTCAGCTCCCTTTCCCACCTTTCCCACCGGAATTTGCGCGCCCAGCTCAGAGCATGCTGCCCTCTGCTGGGAGGAAGGGAGAAGGAACACCACAGCACCCCTTAACACTTGGCCGTCCTGGGGAACAACCTGGAAGAGGGCAAGCGTGGGACCCAGCTCCTCCTCAGCTATGATTTGTATGCTGAGGTAGCCCCCTCACCATTAGCTAACAGTTTGTCAGAAAAATAAAATTTCAATCAGTTTTTCTTTTGAAAAGTGAAAGGCTATTTTTTAGTCTTAAGAAAGGAAGGAAATTCTAACATATGCTACAACACGGGTCAACCTCGAGGACACTGTGTTAAGTGAAATAAGCCAGACATAAAAAAGGCAAATACTGACAACCCCACTTTTATGAGGTATCCGAAGTCGTCAAATCCAGAGGAACAGAGAGCAGAATGGAGGTGCCAGGGGTTGGGGGGAGGGGGAAACAGGGAGTAGTTTAATGGATATAGAATTTCAGTTTTGCAAGATAAAGAGTTCGGGAAATTAGTTGCACAATGATATGACTATGCTTTACATTATTAAATGGTGCACTTAAATGGTTAAAATGCTAACTTTTATATCATGTATATTTTACCATAACGAGAAACATCAATGACCAGGATAAGCACAAGGTAGGGCTGGACTTCATGATGCAATCATGATAAACACTTGTTGAATGAGGATGGGAGGAGTGACGCTGGCATATTCTCCTCTCAAAACTATTTCTTTTTCCTTTTCTTTTCATCTGACAAGAGCACAGCATCACACCCAGCCGGAGCCGGACCGTTCTCCCAGGGAACCTTATGTCTGAGCAGCGCTGGCTGTGGCAGCCCATTTCTGTTGATTCCAGGGCTGCAAGTTCCCAGGTCATGGACCTTCAGAACCATAAGGGCTCTGAGCAGCTGGAGGAGATTTCAGAGATTTATCTTCTACTTAATAAAAAATATATAAACATGTAAGACATTGTAAATAATGACTTTGCAGAAGCCACAGAGCCAGAAAGTGGCAAAGCCTTTCACCATCAGAGCTCCCCCACCCCTGCTCCCATCCCTCCGCTCCCACTTTCTGCCACAGCAGCAGGCAGAGTGGGGGGCGAGTTACTCCCGTCAGCTTCTAGTGGACAAGGTCACTGCTCTGCAAGGGGAAAGTTTCCCCTTGTGGTCGGTGACCCTTGAGGCCCATCGACCAAGGGATAAGAGGGCAGCTGAGTCTGGTCACAGCAGGACTCTCAGCCCTGAGGCAGGTGTCACATCCTCCAGGGGAAGCAAGGCAGAGTGCCAAGAGCTCATGAGCCTCAAAGTCACCGCCAGCTGGTTCTGCAGCTGCCTGGATATCTCCCGGAGGCGGCTCTGAGGTTCAGCCTGTGGAAAACCCTGTCTTCCCACAACTTCCCCATCTGATTGTCTTGCCTCACCCAGAGGGACACAGAATGCCAGACCTTACTGAAACAATTGCAGGCAGAATTCGCCACAAGGGGATTTAGTTCACTGACCCACAACCCCTAGGATTCCTGGGCTTGGAGTCCCCTGAACACCTCTAACCCAGCAGGATGGAGAAGAGAGCTCATTTCTGGGTCACAGGAGTTGGCTGCCATGAGTGGAAGCCTATCAAGGGAAGGGGAGGGGAGGGGAGGGGAGGGGAGGGGAGATGGCAGGTGCAAACAGCCAGGACCTGAATCCGGAACCACCCATCCACACCTGCTTGGAAGTTTGAATAACTAGTTTCTCCCACTTGCTTTGGATGTCTGGAGCGAGGGATCTGTTTCCAAGTGTTAAGAACAAAACAGTACCCTCTCCCAAAGCCTTGCAAAAGACATTCCTTCGCCCTGAATCACCAGGGGTGGGGCCAGATAAGAGAAGTCAGCAGCTTCCCCTCCCCACGCCCCTCCCATCAAAACTGCAGGGTTTCTCACTTCTGGGGGCTCTTAGAGAGACCCCCGCCGTGGCACAGGAGTCTAAGCAGCTTCATCTTGGCTCATGACAGAAGCATAAGGCTCCCCGGGGGCAGCTGGCCTTCCTCTGAGGGCTCCCGAACAGCTCTCTCACCTGCTGGGCTTCAACAACCACCTTCTTAGTTAAACCAAATCTGACACACCCAGACGTGAGCGAGTTCCTGTTCCACCGTCACCTTCTATCAGGGGCTCTGAATTGACGTGGATGGTGAACTGACCTGAGCCCCCACAGGCTGCCCAGGCCCTGTGGTGCTGGCTGGGATAGGAGGGTCGTGGGCGAGAATTACACCCTCCAGAAACAAGCACAGACAGTGGGCCCTTCCAGGGCGGAGCCCAGGGTTTCACAGATCTCAGGCTTCATCCACTAACATATCATCTGGGAAAAGTGGGCACTCATGGAACTATCATCCAAACTGGGACACTTATGACAGCAAATGATCTGCACAAACCAGGATAGTCCTGGGTGAGGATAGATCACCTGTCTGATCAGGAAATAAACTAAGAGAAGCCAGTTATTATTATGTCTTGCTCTCCCTTAGATGATTATGAAACCAAAGCATACACCTCTCCTCGTCAGGGCAGGTAAAACTGTCAGGTTTTGGTGGGGATACCGAAACTAGAAGGCCATAACATGGGGTTTGAAACTTTGCCTCCCTGAGGCTGTTCTCACTGGCAAGGTGTGCCTGTTGCTTTGGTTCATGTTCAGATCAGAAGAAAACCCAGCTGATAGCCCTTGTTAAATGAGAACATCCAGGACCGCAGAGCAGGAACACAGGTTTTTCAGTTAATTATTAAGAAGCCACTCCCAAGAGGTGCAACAGTAAGGAGTACTTCCTCCGGGGTAGAGAAACTTTCCTGAATGGTAGAGTACAAGCAAACAATTCTGTAATTCCACATTTGGCCTGCAGGGGGAAACAGCTCCTCAGCAATGACCAACCACAAGTAATATTGCAGGACACATTTAATTGGCCAAGGAATAAAGGTTTTGTTTTAAAAAAAAAATCAGGTCAATATATTTCCAGTAAGCAATTTCCACCTTTACATATTCTCATATAGGGATATTGCTCTCTTTCTATTTACAGTACTAGGTACAGAGTGAGTTTTTAACAAATAAATACTTGTGAATTGACCAGTTTGTTGAAGATAACCCAGGTTGGCCTGAGGCGTGGTAAGTACAGGGTGAAACAGGAGAAAAGACAGTAGGAATTGATGAATGTGCATGGAAAAACACTTTCCTTTCTGGTTCTGGCCCAGAAAAAAGAAATGCATTTGAAAATGTCCAAAAGATCTTTCTCCAAAAGAAAACCATTATTAATCTAATGCTTGAAAAACAAAGATGCAAAAAACAAAACAGTAATCTTGGTTTTATAAACCTCCCCCCACATTTCAAAGTCCATCCTACACACACACTGCGTAAGTTATTTCCAGGTTTATGCAGGTTTCTACGTGTTTGAAGGTTTTACATTTAGATTCCAATTTAGAGGCATTGATTCTGAAGCACCTCCACCTCTGTCCCCATCTAGACCCAGAAGAGATTGGCTGAAGCCATCAAAGTCCACCCACCACAGAGGAAGGACCGCTGAGATTAGTTTCACCAAGCAGCGCTGAGCACAGAGCGGAGGACCTGCTGAGTTTCTAGTCAGCAACACTCCTCCTCCCACAGGACAGTCCCACACAAGTCCCCAGGGACCTGCGCTTCTGCAGGGATGGACCCTGCAGCCATCTGTCTGTCTCTCAGACTGAGCTCCCCACTCAGTTTTCCAAGCAGCAGAGAAGCAGCACCTTTAATGCCACCCATGTCCCAGAGCACCCTGATCCCAGATAGATCCCCTTTCTGGAGAGACCAACAGACTCGGGAGGCTTTGGAGGGTGGGCCTGGAGGGAGAGGGGCTGGGTGAGGGACACGCCCACAGCCCTCAGCCTCATGGAGGATGGTGGTTTTCCACAAAAGCTGCGGATCAGTGTTTCAGCTTCACTGCTGTTGACACGGGGTGAACCAAGGGCCACTGGCCGTTTCACAGGCCCAGGCCCCCATCTTCCAGGGTTCACGGTCACACTGCTTCACTGGGTAAACCTCTGCAGGGAGAGGAGGGAGCAAGGCCACCAAAGCAGGGGCAGCTGGGAGAGAGTCATCTGGGACACCACGGACCAACAGGGCCACCGTAGCCAGAGAGAGCAGCCTCCCTGTCCAACCTGGAGAAGATACTGCAGGAGCCCGGGCTACCTTCATCCGCTGCCTGACTGGCTGAGTCCTCTGGGGGAGCTCTCAGGGTCACTGCCACCCAGCTCCCAGCCAGGGGCCAGGGCCCTAGGCACATATGCAGGTGGAATGCGGGGGGTGAGGGGCATTACATCACCCTCATAGGGTGCTGAGGCTGTAGGTGGATGAGCTCACCTGCGGAGGGGAGCGAGCAGGTGGTCCCACAGCCAGAGCCCAACCTCAAGAAAGGCGACACTGTGGCGGTGTGGTGTGCCACGAACCCAGACGTGGCCATTGTGAGGGCCCTCGGCTAAGGGATGTCTATAGGGCGCTGAAGCAGAGAGCGTTAGGAAGCCCCTCCGGGAGGCAAGTGTCCAGGTGAGGAGGGGAGGCCTGTACACACCAGGATGGGCAGGGTGGCAGAGTCACAGAGAGGTAGAGCAGGCACGACAGCGAGCTGTGGGCCCTGCCCACCACACTCCCCAAAGGAAAAAAAGTCTCCACATGCAACCGGGCCTCTCCCTGGCCTCATCGTGACAACCAGGCAGCACCTGGCTGGGCCCTGCATGGGCCTGGTACAGACCCAAGGGCAGAGCCTGGGCTGGGCGTGGTGAAGGAGGTAGCGTCCCTGTCCTCTGAGGGTGAGGCTGCCCCGAGGTGCAGCTCTGGCCCAGAGGAGAGCTGAGAGAAGCCAGGCAGAGTCATCCTCCCGCTGCTGCCCCTTCCCGGCACCCACCCAGAAAGACCTGGGAAGCAGGGAGGAAAACCCATCACTTCCCACCCTTGGGGAGCGCCGAGGGTGGTCCAGGCTGAGTCACCATGATGTGGTAGATGGATTCCCGGAAGCGCTGGTCCCGGCTCAGCCGCTTAGCCACCTCCTTCAGCTCCTCTATGTTGTTGGCTTCCAGCTGGGAGGTCATGAAGGACTGGGACGGCTTCACTGGAGAGATGATGGCCCCACCGGCTCATGAACAGCCCTTCCTCCATCAAGGCTTGGCCCTGCCCCAGTGCCAGTCCACCTCCCTCACTCACCGCCCTACGTGGTCCTGGGGTAATCCAGCCTCTTCCCATTCCTGGGCTCCCCTAATCTTGGGAAAAACCCAAGGCTGGTGAAGAAGGTTCAAGGCCACACTGCTTGGCCTCAGAGCTGGGCGGGTCTTTCCCACTCTGCTGTCTGCACTCTGCCCTCTTCCTGCCTAGTCACTGGTGGCCTGTGACTATCCCCATCCCACCAGGGCACACCGACGCCCACACTCACTGTCATTCCAGGTGGTGCTGGACCGGCGCCGGTGGAAACGGCAGCTCTTGATGCGGCGAGTGGCCGCCTTGTGGATGTACACGGAGTTCTTCATGATGACCGGCATCTTGGCCTCCAGCTCCGCGTTCCGGATGCACTCCTCGAAGAACCCTGCGTGGAAGTTCCACTGCATCCTCCCCTCCCGCCCTGTTCCGTCCCGCCCCTCCCCTCCCTGGTTCCAGGTGCTGCACGTGAGAAACTCGTTGACCCCATCCCTTGGGAAACCAGCGCCATCTGCTGGGGAGAGCAGGCAGAGCTGCAGGCTTTTCCCTCCCGCTCCTGCTAGAGGTCCCGCAGCCAAAAGGAAGCTGCACCAAGGAGATGCCTGCAGGCAGGATTCTGGAGAAACTCCATCAATACATAGAACATCTAATGCACAGCAGGCCCAGTGTGGGGCTCTAGGCCCTGTTCCAGGCTCCATGGGGCTGGACTTGGCTGGGGCTGAGCTCCAGGGCTGAGGGGCCAGGCACCAGAAGGCAGGGCTTACTTTTCAGATGGCTCACATCAGCCCGCATCCTCTCCTCCTTCTCCTTGTTCCGAACCTTGGAGTTGAGCCCTTGTTCCAGGCTCCTCAGGGCCGCCTCAGCCTCCCGCAGACGCCTCTCCAGGTCCATACGGACCTTCACCTCAGCCTGAAGGGAGAGGGAAGGAGAGAGATGTGGGGTCCTGGGCAGCAGTTGCCACCTGCCCTGGAAGCCTTCCCTGATCACCCCTGGTTCAAGTGGGCTTTCTCGCCTTTGGACTTGGATGGGAGCTACCACCTCTGGCCTTGTGTCTTACACCCTTGACCGGGTATAAGCCTGGACTCGGCCGCACACGAGGCAATGATGCCCCACAGAAGCATCAGGCCAGCTGCTTGCCCTCAAGATGGCCTGCATCTGGCTGCTCAGGTCAGCAGAGAGCATTGAGGTAGCTGCCAGGTAACGTGCAGGGCCGCGAGGGAAGTCTCCAGGTGAGAGGAGGCACCTTGAGCTCCTGCTCGGCCTGCTGCTTCTGCGCCGTCAGCTCCTGCAGCGAGTTCTGCAGCGCCTGGGACTGGCTGGAATAGAACTCACGCTCCTCCTCCAGGGCCCGCGAGCGCTCCTCATTCTCCTTCATCCTGCCCGGGGGAAGAGGCCCTCGGTCAGGGCTCACCCAGGGTTTCCGGTGGCAAGGCTGCCCCTCATAGGCAGACCTGGCCGGAGAAGCCCTGAGACCCAGGCTTCGGGAGCCCCCGAACGTTCGGGGTCCTGTCACCCGGGTGAGGAGAGGGGTGCAGTCTTAGAGTCAGAAGACCTGAGCCCTGGGTCCAGGCCTTGTTGGTTCTGTGACCTTAGGAAAGTCCTATAACCCCTCCATGGCTCAGTTTCCTCCTCTCTAAAAAGGGACTAAGAGGGCCTTCCCAGCAGGCCACACAGCATAATTATACGGACCTAGTGACTGTCAGGATGGCTCACACCATTGCAAGAGACAAGGATGCATTCGGTTCTGGGTAGTGAAGGTTCTCTTCCCATTTGCCTGGTGGGAAAACGGAGTCCCAGGCAAAAGGAAGTGAGTGACCTATCTGGGCAATGCCAACTAGAACCCAAAAGTCCGGGTGTCTGGTTCAAGGAAAATTACTGATCGCCAAAGTCATCATGAACTCGAGGGTCCCAGGCTCCTCACCGCTTCTCTGCCAGAAGCTTCTCCTCCAAAAGCTGCTGCATCTTCTCCTCGATCTGCCTTAGGTTGCTATGGAGACCCTCATCGGGAGGGGGCTGCTCGCTCTGACTGGCCAGTGTCTGCAGTTGGTTCTCATTCTCCTCCAGCATTTCCAGGGTTTTCTTCTTCTCTATGGAGAGCTCCTGGCATGGAGGGAGGGAGAGAAGGGAGAGAAAGAGCCTCATTTAGGTTCTGCACCGTGGCTGCCCTCAGCTGCCTTCCAACTCCAGGGAGTGATGCCCACATGCAATGTCTTTGCTCTTTCCTTGATGTAAAAGGCCAACCAAGATCGCCTTCCTCACAACAAGGCAAGGTCACCCCTTCATCAAGGGAGTCAGAGAGGAGCCCAGTGAGGCTTCCCAGGGAGGTGGCACCTACTACAGCCAGGGCCCCAGACACAAGGGCACCATGACCTTCTGGGGTTCTTGTCCCTCCAGGGGCAAGTGTGTTGGGGTCATGTCATAAACACCAACAGGGCCAGACTTGAGACAGTTTGTGTCGTCCCCATTTATCAGGCTGGGATCTTGTGCTACCCAGGAATTCTGGAGCTGAAATAACCATGGGAACCCCTCCCACGGTGTGAACTGGAAAAAGATAAACAAGTAAAGGCACCACAAACAAAGCCCCAGTCAGTCAAGGGAGAATAGAATCCCTTGCCCTCTGCCAGCAGTTCATGAACGCAGTAAACACTAGACTCTCCAGGACACACCAAGCTCACTTTAAGTGCTGGGCTGAGAAAGCCTTAAGACTCAGCCTAATGAAGTTCACAGTTTGGAAAACACAGCCTAGTGGTGCGTTAAGTGCCATAACAGATGTACAAAGTGCTGTGGGAGCCCAGAGTTTACAGTAAATTCCTGCTGCGAAAAGTCAGGGAAGCTTGACCACAGTCATGTCCAAGCTAAGCCTTAAAAGGATGAAAGGGTTCTCCAAGCAGAAAAGAGGTGAAAGGCATTCTGGGTGGAAGGGACAGTACGAGCCAAGGTGTGGAGGGTGAGAGCTTGGCTTCCTCAGGGAATGTGAGCTCAGGGGTTTGGAGCAGGGGGTGGGGTGTCTGTGTTCAGGGTGTGGAAGGGCAGCAGAGGGCAACAGTGAAGGAGAGGCTGGCGCCAGGGTTTGCCCTTGCGTGCCATGCTGAAGAGTTGGCACTTTGTCCTTGACACATGCCACGTGATCCCCTTCACAGTTTCTGTGGTATCAAATGGAGGTGACCCGAGAGTTGATTTCCCTGCATGCTCAATTTCGCCCTGGAGTAGCTAAGTGAACGAGCCACAAGAAGGAAGTGGTGAGAGGCCCTGCTACCCATCCTAATCAATCCTCCATCTGGTGTAAAAATATAAGCGCTGAAGAAGGTGGATTTCTTGAGGCTGCGGTCCTAGCAAGGGCAAACTTGAATTTGCCCGTTTAGGTCCTGCTATGGGCCTCATAAGTCGGCTGCAGTTCCCAATGGTTCACAGAGAGGAGACCCTTAGATCAGCGCCCTTTTGTGCCCTGTTTAGCTTTGCAGATGGCTCAGTACCTGGAGAAATACTGATGGAAAAAAAATAGTATCACGTGCCCCAGCCGATGGTCCCTCACCTCCAGCGTCTGCTGCAAGGACTCTGTGAGGTGCCTCAGCTCCTTCTTCTCTTGCTCCACTCCCTTGAGGCATCTTGCAGTCAGTTCTAGCTCCCTGTGGGGACAGAGGGTGTGAGTATCACAGTGCCCACCCTTCCCAGCCCCCTTTGTACCAGGATAGCTTGTTTCATCTCCCAGTAAGGCTCAGCGGGGTCCTTGGAAGGCCAGCCCTTCTGCGTGGCTGGGCAGGGGCCCAGAGCTGCAAGGAGATCCCAGCCAAGTGGGGTTGAAGTCACTTGCTCCAGGTACTCAAGCTTTTGTCAGTGGGGAGAAACCCAGGGCCACCCCACAGGCAGAGAAGTGCTAGGAGACCACAGGGGTCCTGGTCTCGCCCCGTCTTCCCAGGACAGTCCGTGCTAGAACCCACACTCACTCTGACATGGGACATAGCTGAGACCTTTCTCTTGGATGACAAACTCCTTGCTGGGTTTTTTGTTGTTGTTGTTTATTTTTTTTCCTTGCTGCTTTTTTAAAAAGCTGGGGCCACCTCAGACTTCTTCACCTGGTTTCCCCTCCTCCTGCTTGGAATGCCTTTCCCTGCTCCAGCTCAACTTTCCAAATCCATCTCCAAGGCCCAGCTCAGTCCAATCTCTGTTCAAGCCCATACGGACTGTGCGTGTATTTTAATTCCTATAGTGCAGGGAGTCTGCCCCACGCCTCCTAGCACTCAGTCACGTGTTATTGTGTGGAGGTTCCCTGGGTGTGAGTCTGGCTTTCCCAGCCAAACCCTCAGGAAGAGAACTAGTCTTCTGTTTGGGGTCTGGCATGATCCTGGACATGAGCGGGTGTTTGGGCTATTAGTAAGATTTTCTGAGCTTCCCCCTCCCCCAGTTATATATCTAATGACTTCCTTTATAAGGCTGTTGCAGAAAAATCTTTCCGAGCTATCAGTGATGATCAATAGTGATGATGACGGTGATAACAACGCCGACGATCAATAACCACGCCACCACCAGCAGCACCCAGAGCAGGGGCCGCCAAAGTCCTGGATAAGCAGCATCAGAATGACCTAGGGAGCTTTTTAAAAATATAGATTTCTGGGCTCTACCTTTGGGAGATTCTAATTCTGTTTCATTACAATGTGCAACAGGTTTGCAAGCCACACACAGGACGAAAGATCCCAAGGGACATCACTAGCCAGAACGTGAAGGGATTGTGCAAGAAAGACGGGGGTGTTGGGAATCTTGGCTAGTGACGCCTCCAGACCAGCTTGGTCCTGTCTGCCCCGGGTGAGGGGGGTTGGACGGTGGCAGGGGAGCATGTTGCTTAGGGGATGCCTGTCTGCACCTGCCCACGCCTCATGCCCCAGGGGGCGGAAGTGGCCCATCTGTGTGGGGTCTACAGCTTTTTCCAGGGACAACCCAAGGCCTGGACCATTGGGAAGATAGACCAAATCAAGTCATCAGGTAGTGACGATCCCCTGGGTGGGGGCCTCCCCACGGCTGACCAGGAGCATGGTTTGTAGGTGCAGTTGCCCAGCTGCACCCTCTTCCCGCTCCCCTCCAGGGCACCACCACTACCTCTTGATCTGCTCCTGCTCCACTCTCAGCTCCTGCACCACCTCCTCAAACTGCTGCTTCTCAGCCTCCAGCACCTGGTTAAGGCGCTCGAGCTCCTGGAGAGAACAGAGAGAAAGGAGAGTCACTGGCCGCAAAGGGGAACCTCCACTGTAACCCAGGGGGCCCTCTGGGATTCAGCACGGTCTGGGGCATACAGAGACCTGGCCCCCTCAATGACACACAGTGTCAACCAAACCGAAGTCTGTGGTGACCTGGGCTCACTTCAAACCCACTTAGCGAGCTGAAGGCAGGGCTTAGGAACGATCCCAACATCATTTCCTGCGATACATTATTCTAGACGCCACTCACATCCTAAGGCACGTTGGCTGACCCTCAAGCCCTGGAGGATAAAGTGGTAAGTGTATTTCCATTAAAGATCCCCGGAGTGACATTTACTAGAAGTGGCAAAAAAAAAAAAAAAAAAGCCATTTTCAACCCAAAAATCAGAGCATAAGAATCCTTTTTTTTTCTCAAGGCATCTGCAAGGCAATGAGAGCAAGGAGCTGCAGCTTCCCTTATACTCAGCCCCAGGGACACGGGACAGCCAGAAAGCCCAGAGCCGGCTGCCCAGGCGGCCAGACGGCCTGCCAGGAATGCCGCAAACGTGTGGGTTTCCCCGTCAGCCTGCGCCCTCCGGGGTCCTGCTTTCCTGGGTTTCAATGGCGAGTGGTGTTGGGGGATACACTGCAAGGGAAGCTTGGCTGGGAGCGTTTTTGTGATGACTGCTTTGCTCCTCCACATTTCACACTGTGAAGGGATATTACTTCCAGACCACTTTCTTTCTTATCTTCTAGTTCCAGATTATACTCTCACTTTTCACCCGGGGGATGTGCTCTCAAGGTTCACAGAAACCTCACCAAGGGCGGGGCTGCCTGGAGGGAGAAGTTGCCATTGGTTCGAGGAGATAAAATGTAGGAAAAGGGAAGAGATTGATTCCAAACCCCGTGCCCTCCTTTCCTGAGCTTCTTACCCCCTCCCCCCCCCCGCCGAAGTTGCTCTTTCTGTTTTGTTTTAAAGTTGCTCTTCCTTTCCCTTCGGACCATTATTGGCACTCCTGGCGAGGCTCACTAGTGGTCGCCATGAGGGCCGCTCACTGGCATTCTGATGCCCCTCCGGGCACAAGGCAGGGCCGCAGTGCACCTGCCGAAGCTGGGCAGACCCATGGGACAGGCTCAGGCCAATGGAATGTGAGCAGAAGTGTGTCACTTCCAGGCAGATGCCTCTAAGAGGCAGGATGTGACACACTATGCTCCCTTTCCCCTGCCCTGGCAGGTGCTGCAAGTGACAGAGGCGTCACTGGCCTGAATCCCTGAGAGGTGACATGGAGCTGAGCCCCCAGCTGACCTGGGTCACCGAGTGAGAAAGGGATGTTTGCTGCTCAAAGCCACTAACATGTTGGGGTTATGCATTACTGCAGTAGACACAGCCATGTATAGACAGAATAGAAACTTAATTAAAATTGTATTCTTGTCCACTCTCCCCCTTTTAATGATAGAAAAGTTGAGTTTCAAAAAGTTTGAAAATCTTGATTTTAATAATGTCTCCGTAGCTGACACTTGGCATTGCTAGTAATGATAAGCTCTCTGTGGCCTGCAATTCAAAAAACTGACTTATTCCCTCTCTCTGATGGCCTCTGCCTGCTCGGCAGGGCTGTGCAGGGGGCTGGGGGAGTTATGGGCCACAAGCATCCCTGAGCTTAGACTTGAAAAATCACACAGGCGGCTGGCTCTTGTAGGCAGCTGGCTTCTGCTGCTTCAGGACAGATCACCCAGACCCAGATGGAGGATGCCACCCCACAGCCCTGGTGTCTCCTCGCTGAAGAGCCCCTTTCTCCAGAACTCTGACTTACAAATATTTCCCTGTACTTACCACGACACTGGGGTATCTTTGTGCCATTGAAAATGGGAGAAAGTAAATGATTAAAACACCATGGAAATGTGCATACTCTCCTGGTAAGAGTGTAAATTAGGTACGAATTTTCTGAAAAGCAAGTTGACAACAGGCATCAGGAGTCTGGAAGCTTCTTGCCCTTTGAGTCAGTAATTCACCTACAGGATTCTATCCTACAGGACTCTATCCTACAGAAATACTTAGAAACGTAGACCAGGACTGATGTACAAGGAAGTTCACTGCGGTGTAATTTTTAACACTGAAAACAGCTCAGATGTCCAAAAAATAGATCAGTTAAACGAAACATCGCATATTAACAAATCAGTACATGGTCTCTAAAACCGATGTTTTCAATGAATGTTGAATGACATGAAACATCACTGGAGGTACAATGTTAACAAAAGTATAATGAAAGAGCAGGCTGTAAAACTGAATGTCCAATATGATCCAATTAAGCTTAAAATATATGCATAAGAATAACACATTTTTAGCCCTGGCTGTTGTGGCTCAGTGGATTGGGCGTGGGCCTGTGAAGCAAAGGGTCGTGGGTTCGATTCCCAGTTGGGGCACACGCCTGGGTTGCGGGCCAGGTCCCCTGTAGGGGGTGCGCAAGAGTCAACCACACATCGATGTTTCTCTCCCTGTCTTTCTCCCTCCCTTCCTGTCTGTCTAAAAATAAATAAATAAAGCCTTAAAAAAAAAAGAATAATCCATTTTTTAAAAAGATTTTAGTTATTTATTTTTAGAGAGAAGAGAAGGGATGGAGAAAGGGGAGAGAAACATCGATGTGAGAGATACATTGATCAACTGCCTCTCACATGCCCCCAACTGGGGACCTGGCCCCCAACCCAGGCATGTGCCCTGACCGGGAATCGATTCGGCGACTTTTCAGTTTGTAGGCCGGCGCTCAATCCACTAAGCCACACCAGCCAGGACAGAATAATGCATTTTTAAAAACACTGAAATTAAACACAGAAGTTGACAATGGCTGTCAACTGCTCAATTAAGGATAAGTTTGTTTTCCAAGTTTTCTACAAAGATCACGATTTCTACCATTCGTGAAAGGTTACGTATTAAAGAAAAAGAAAGACAATCTCCCTCCTGGTTGCTCGCTTCTTTTACAGCTTTCACTTCCCCTTATGGCTCCTAAATGAAGCCGATGTCCAAGTGCAGCTGAGAATGCTGATTAGGGTGAAACCTTCAACCTAGAAACGCGGAGCAGCCAGAACCTCCTGTCCCTGCAGCCCAGGATGGAATGGGTGTCTGCAGCGACCCTGCCACAGACTGAGGCCAGCCAAGACCTGCTTCAGCTAAAGCCTTTCTTCCCACACAGTGCTGCTCTCCCGACTACTGGGCTTGACTTAAGTGGCAGGAGTATAAGGCTGGAAAGGAGACACTAGACGGCAAATTCCAGCTCAGTGAAAGGAAGAACTTCCAAATGATGAAGCAATAATGCACAGGCTACCCCTGGAGGGAGGGAGTTGTACATCACAGAATCAGGGTCAACATCCATCAGGAAGGTCGGCCACGAGCCTCACTTTGAAGTGCGAGGTACTTTCCGACTCCAAGAGTCTGTGTTCCGACTGGAGCACCCTGGGTGGCCTGACTGGCCCTGGGCATTTCTGATTTCCCATGTGGCTGCCCATGTGCAAGGCTGTGCCCTCACAGTTTGGCCAGAAAAGAAAATAATGGCAGGCTGCCCTCCTCCAGGGAGTGAGAGAAATGAGGCCACAGGGAGCCAGGAACACCAGAGGGACCTGAGATGAAAGAGGGCATGGTCTTCTGGCCCTCAGGCAGATGAGCCCAGGATGGCTGCCCCCGTACTCTCTGCCCATGCCCCAGGGTCCAGGCCCTTTCTGTCCACGGGGGCTGTCAGGGCTGCGCCGTCACACCGCACACGCCTGCATGGGCCTCGCCAGTGCCCTGTGTGCTCCCCTCCTTTCTACTTCATTGAGCCTCACGGCAACGAAGAGCTAACAGCCATTACTCTTCCCAGAGCAGCACAGACGGAGAGACTGATGTGCTAACTTGTCCAAGGCCACACAGGCAGCGGTAGGGTTGAGACTCCAGCCTGGGGCTCCTGACCCCAGACCCTGAGTCTGCCTTTAGGCCCAGCAGCCTCTGGAGACCAGACAATCTCCATCTTATCACTGGGCCATTGTCCCAAATGCCCTTTTAAGTGGCGCAAGGCATACCCAGACAATCTCCATGGCCTGGAGTGGAGAGGGTTAAAGTGCAGGGTCTGTACCCTTATTTGGATGATTAAGTTGAGGAAGGAAAAACCTGGATGGAATGACTCTGTGAGTTCTATTCCTGATCTGGAGCAGCTGGCACGGGACCGTGAGCCTGGGCACGGTCCCCTCCCTCCCGCCAGCCCGGAGCAGCCTTCGCCGCGGCAACCAGCCAGGCCCCAGTGAGTCTCACTCACATTTTGTACCAACACCACCCTACAAAACGGGGAGTTCACAGCTGACAGGCACCCCTCTCTCAAAATGCTATGGCTTTCAGCGAGGCCTGCGTGCGGCGGGTCTCTGCTGTCCTCATTTCCTGGCTAAAGACCTAGATAGAGTGTCTAAATTTTCCTCCAGCGGACTGCTGCCCCAGATTCAGCCTCTCTGATGGATAAGGCTGTCTGTCTCCCTGCCAGTGGCTCTGTCTGTCACTCCATCCCAACCCCGGCTTTCCTGAGTTACCTGTCTCTAAGTCACTGATAATGCACCGGAAGTCTCACTTCTCAAAACGTACAGAACTGCAGGAAAAGTGGCCAAAACGCTAGTGTGGGACCTAGAATGAGGACCTAGGAGAACCGAGAGTGAGAACCTCACGGAGACACAGGGCCGAGCGCTGCTGTCGCCCTGCCGGTCCTCAGCCCCGTGCCGTCCCAACCAAACACACAGCAGGTTTTGGCTGGGGAGTTCTGTTTGTTTGGGTTTGGCTTTTTTAATTATTGTTAATTGAAAAAATGATTCTGAAGTCCAGCCAGGAGAATAAATGGGCAAGAATATCTGATAAAATTTTGGAAGAAGAAAAATGAGGGTGAATTGTCCTACTGGGTTAAAGTCAAGATGTGACATAAAATTACAAGCATCAAAAATGTTCATTCAGCCCTGGCTGGTGCGGCTCAGTGGACGGAGTGCCGGCCTGCGAACTGAGAGGTCGCCGGTTCGATTCGAGGTTGGGGCACATGCCTGGGTCATGGGCCAGGGCCCCAGCTGGGGAGTGCGAGAGGCAACCAGTCAATGAATCTCCTGCACACCGATTTCTCTCTCCTTCATTATCTCCCTCCCCTCTTCTCTTTCTAAAAATAAATAAATAAAATCTTTTTTTAAAAAATGTCCATTTGTTATTAGAGGGTCTTATTTAAGGAGAAGAAGAAAAAAGATTAAAAATATGAACAATAAAAATGGCAATAAATACACATCTACCAACAATTACTTCAAATGCAAATGGATTAAATGTCCCAGTGAAAAGACATATGGAGGCTGAATGGGTAACAAATCAAGATCCTTACATCCACTGTCTACAAGAGACTCATTTCAGAGTGAAAGACACACACAGGCTAAACGCAAATGGACAGAAAAAGATACTTCATGAAAATGGAAACAAAGAAAAAGCTGGGGTAGCAATACTTATAACAGACAAAAATAGACTTTAAAACAAAGAGACAAAGGAGGACCTAGCAATTCCATTGCTGGGTATTTATCCAAAGAAACCCAGAACGCTAAATCAAAAAGACATCCATATGTTCGCTGTAGTATTCTTTACAGTAGCCAAGACATGGAAGCAACCTCCGTGTCCACGAATAGACGAACGGGTAAGGAAGTGGTGCATGTGTGCAGGGGAATACGACTCAGCCACAGAAAAGGGTGAAGTCTCGCCGTCTGCAGCAGCACGGGCGGACCTAGAGGGCGCTGCAGAGCAGAAACAGACTCAGACACAGAGAACATTTTGATGGCTGCCAGATTCGGCAGGGAGGGTGTCAGGGGGTGGGTGAAAAAGGTGAAGGGATTAAGAAGTACAGATTGGTCGTTACAGACAGTCATTGGTATGCAGAGTACGGCACAGGGAATGTGGTTAATAATATTGTAATAAGTACGTAAGGTGTCAGATAGGCACAAGATTTACTGGGATGATCCCTTAGTAAGTTATATAATGTCTAATCACTGGGTTGTATACCTGAAACTAATATAGTATTGTCTGTCAACTATAATTAAAAAAATAAATATGATAAAAAAGGTAAATATAAATAAAAATATTTAAAGTAAAAAAAAAATAGTTCATTCATAGAGTCATTCCACAAACACGTATGAAGTGCTCGACCTGGGCCGGGGGCCATGCCAGGCCCTGGGACTGCCTGGGGTGCTACAGGGACATGACCGGAGGACTATTTCCGAGCCCAGCAAGGGGTGGCTGGGAAGGGTGAGCAGTTAGCAAGAGTCACGTCTAGAGTCAGGCATGAGGCGAGGCTGATGCCCCAGCCCTGTGCCTCGCCTGGGAGAGGACAGGGAAGAAGAGCAACTGGGCAAAAGGCAGTGGCCTCCCTCCGCAGGCTTCTCTGGGCAAGCCGCCCTGCAGCTGTGGGCCTCAGGCAGGTCACGTGCAGGATGGGCCCATAATTAAGTACATGACTGTGATACTAACAAACACAGATATCTACTAAGTGTGTACTCTGTGCCAAGCATTTCATATTTAACTCATTAATCCCCACAACACCCCTAGTTAGATGGGTTCGGTTATTATCCCCATTGTTCATGTGACAATGTCAATGTTCAGAGAAGTCGCATCGCCACAGTGTGGCTCTGGGGTCTGTACTGTGAACCACCACCCTCTTTGGCCCTCCGGGGGATGTAATGACTCAGAACAGGCAAGGCCCAGCGCTGCGTGGACATTCCAAAGGAAGTGGACCTCAGTGGCTCCCACCCCCGTGTGAGGTACAGGCTGCCTCAGGCCAATGCTTGGCCCCCTTGGGACTTGTACGGTCAACATTTAGAAAATGAAGGGATCCCTAAGATAACCAACTCCGTTATCCTTCAGGTGCCAGAAACCCCTCTATGAACAGTAGAGGTCATCCCAGCCTCCCGTGAATACGTGAATATCATCAGCAGCAAGCCGCTCATCACCTACCAACACAGCCAATGAAATTCTGGGATGGCTCATTCTCTAGAAGGTGGTCACCTACCTTTGCTCCCCGGGGCTGGCCAGAGAAAATATACTTCTTGCCAAGAAGCTACTGCAAATCTCAAGCACTGTCATCTCACTGGCCCTCCTGCTCCACCAGTCTGACTTTCCAGCCAGTTCTCTGGGTGCGCCGCTCCCCCACATCCTTCCCTAATGCCAGAAACTGAGCTGTACACCTAGGCTGTCCAGGGCCCCCAGAGTGGGGGTGGTGGGGAAGGGCAGCGATTCTGAGTGGCCGCTGTGGGCACCTACCTCTCTCTGCTCCCTCTGCAGGCAGAGTTCTTCGGTCTCTTCCATCAGTTTGTCTGACAAAATGAGCACACACACACACTCCATGAAAAGCTCACTCTGGATCTGGTCCCGAGGGGTCGGTGATGTGGTCACCTCTGTCACCCTCAGCTTCTCCTAAGGAAGAGATCAGCACGGCCGCACCAGGCCAGCCAAAGGGTGGGGCCAGCTCCTGGCAATGGGAGCTGCTCTCCTCCTTTCCTATCACCATCCCTGCTTTGCGCGTGCCCAAGTCAAGGATGGTCTTATCCTCTGAAGCTCCAGTGAGTCTCTGCTGCCCCAGGGGCTGCCCGAGTGTCTGGCACGTGGGGGAGGGCCAGTCCTGGGTGGAGAGGGGTGTCTGGAGCAGGCAGAGGAGAGTCAGTGTTGGGGCTCTAGGTGTCTAAGGAAGCGCAGGGAAGAAGGTCCCAGGCAAAGGACCAAACGCCAGATTCAGCTTCTTTCCCAAACAGCATGTTAACCAGCCAGTCAGGGGCACCAGGGCTGGGAACGTTGCGGTCAGGTTTAAAGTGGGCTGTGGTGTGCCGGCCAGAGGAGACCCGGGGGCCCAGGGCAGGCTAACCACATCAGCTCCATTTTCGGAGCCCTCACTGCGTGCTTGACGCAAGGGCTCACAGGCATTTTCTCATTTAACTCGATCCCCACACCACCTCCAACAGCTTGGGGCTATTTTTGCCCCCAGTTTAAGGATGAAGATACTGAGGCTTACAGAGGCTGAGCTGCCTAAAGACATACACAGCTGACAGGTAAGTGACAAAGCTGGGTTCAGAGCCCAGGCACCTAACCACCAGGCTCTCCTGCCTCCAGTCATGACGGCCAACAGGATGCTTATTATAAAGCCCTCCATGCCCCAAGCTGGTGCCTGGCTCCCCACAGCCTGCTAAGCCCCGCCCACGACAGACCTCGTTCCTCCAGCAAGCCCCTGGCCCCGAAGTGCCTCCATCAGGGAATCTCAGCTCCCAGCCCGCCCTCCAGCCAACCTAAATACTCCTGCTTCTCCTTGGCCAACTGCAGCCCCTGGGCCTCAAGGCTTTTGATCATGGCTTCTCCCAGCTGGGCGTTCTTCCAGGTCCTGGGGAGGGAGGGCAGATGGGACAGGAGAGGAAGAAATGCAAAATCGTGAAAACAGAAGGGTACGGGGAGAAAGGGAATGTGAGTGTTTGTACACGCCCGTCCCCTCTCTCCAGAATCCCAGCTCACATTCACCTGGGCACCCCGGGCTCTGGGCATGCCACCAGCCTCGATCAGTTACGGCCCTGGAGGCTGGCCCAGGCTGCAAAGTGGGCCACTGTGGGCTGGGCCGACAGCACTTGTGGAACAAAGAGAGACTGCTTCCTGGTTGCTCCCTACAGCACCGAACACCTCCCGCAGCACGCAGCCTGGCACGGAGTGCGCACTCAGGGAGGGTTATTTGTTGAACTGAAAGCACGACCCAGCTTGAGTAGGCAGTGCCCTGACAGGGGTTTACGGGCAAATGAACTGTGTTGGGCTGGAGGTTTCTGTGATAGGGCCCTGACTTGCAAAGCTCTGTCTGTGCCGGGGTTAATGGTGGGCCTGGGGAGATGGGATGGGGCTGCGGAAGCAGCCGGGTCCTAGTAGTGATGCTGGATTCACTCCGAGGGTTAGAGACAAATGGTGCCCACGCCTGCCACCTGTGACTCTAGACAAGCAAAGCTCACTGTGCCTGATCAAGCTCACTTAGAAGACTCCTCCTAGACGCTCTAGGCCTGGCCTGTATCTCCTCTCGCCCACCCTAACCAACTCCCACGGCCCTGTCCTCAAGGAGGCCCAGACATTCTCCTCCCACCCTGCCCTCTCCCGGCGCCCTCAGTGCCCCCAGGTTCCCAGCAGAGAAACAGGGAGATCAGGGTCAGCCCAGCCCGCACCCCTCCTCCCTCTGGACATCAGGCCGCCCCCACCCCTGCCGGGAGCACTTACACCTTCCCCGACTCCTGCAGCATCTCCAGCCACTGCGTCTGCTCAAACTCGGACTCTGCTGCCAGCAAGATGTTCCCCTGCCAGGAAGAGGGGCCACGGTGCACCTGAGAGAAGGCCATTCAGAGGACATGGAGGCCGCTCCAGGCCCAGCTCTGCTCTCCTCCACCCACATCCTTACAGCGCCGACAACCCCTCCCTCCCTGGGCCAGGCCACCGGAGGGGCAGCCCCCAGGGCCTGGGGGATCCCAGAGAAGTTGCTCTGCCCCTGCAGAGCCCAGGCTGAGACGACAGCTTTACTCACATGAAAGTCCTGGTGGGAGATTCTCATGGCATAGGGCATGCTGGGCTCTTCCCTGGCCTCCACCAGGCAGCCCCCCAGAGGGATGACGCCCTGAGAAAGAACCGGAACAGGCAGCTCTCGCCCTGCCCAGCCCAGGTCACTCAAGGCCTCTGGGAGCCCTCAGCCAAAGCCTAGTGGTGCTGCAGGCCCCAGGCTGGGAGCCAGACCAGAGCTCTCCCCGTGGGGAGAGGCAGGCCCGGCGGCTCCAGGGCACAGGAGGCTGAGGGCCCAGCCCAGAGGGGACAGAGGACTTTGTGCCCTGAAAAGGGTTTGCTCTCCAGACTCTCTGTTAGAGCAGGAGAAGAGACAGCCCCCTACCCTAACAGAATACACTTCCCCACTATGGCCCTGGGGAGAGGCCCCCTCACCTTAGGATGTATATTGAAGTATTTATTGGTTTCAAAGCTCTTTTTTTCACTTTCAGAGTAGTAAAGAAGAAAGCTCTCTTTGATGATGAAAAACCTGCAGCAGGAGGACAAAGAGGACAACGAGGAGAGAAGGGTGAGGTTCCTGGGACGACGAGAGCACCCTTGGGGGCCCTACACTCACACGGGGAGCCCATGGGGACACCGACTCCCCCTCGCCAACCCACATTCCACCTCCGGGCACAGGTCTCAGCTGGCCAGCCGCCCACCACCCCAGGCAGCTCAACCCTCACACTGGTGGGCAGCTGAGGCGGGAGGCCCACAGTAGCCCCCGGGGCTGGCTCCTCCGTCTCTCTTGAGCCACCACCCTTGGCCCAGAGGGACATCTGTGCTACATCGTCCTGGGCACCTGCAGCCCCTGGAGCTACTGTCTCCACTCCCTTAGGGTCTATCCCAGGAGGGGTGGGAGGAGCAGGAGGGAAAGACGACACAGATTTGGTCTTCTGACAAGTGATGGGGAAGGCTAGTGACCAAACGAAACGTGGGAACCAGGCTCGTGGGGCCAGGCGTGCAGCCTGCGTGTGGCATCTGCACTCCCTTTGCTCTCAGCCTGCTCCACAGCCTCCTTCTGGGACTCGGGTCTAACTTAGGACTTCTGGGGCCCTGGTGCTTTCTGACTGTTCGGGAGACGACAGCCTTGATGCCCACACGTGGACACTGGGACCCCCCTGGGGACCACCTCAGGACTCTTGGTCGGTGCTGAAGAGGACAAGATGACCCCCTTGAGCCTCGAAGCCCCTGGGCTCAGGGACACCCAGGGTGGCCGGTTCCTTCCTCCCGGGGCCCCTGCTACTGCTGCTGCTGTAGTGACGGGCCTGGGCATGCTGGGAGCCGCGGGGAGCTGGAGCAGGCTCAGATGCACTCACAGTAGCCATCGGGGTGAGTCTCCTCTGCCCGAGTTCGGTGACGTTGTGTTGGTAGCTTGCTATCAGTCACAGTGCGAGTGTTTATAACCATGAATATCATCAGATGCCAAACACCACTGTCCCCCCACGCCACTCGAGACCCCTTCGTTAACCACTGACCAGCACGCCCCCTGGGGGTGGGGCTTGAAAAGTTGCTGGTGGGCATCACTAAGTCAGCGAATCTCTAAGGGTTCCCCCAGCCACCTGAACTTTCCTGAGGCCACAGCTCCTGCACGGAGGGTCCCTGGGACTGCTGACAACTGCCATCTGGCCTCCCCCAGGAAAGTGAAGCACACTTTGTCTTTTGGTGTGTGTCTCACGCCCACCCACAGTTGCACTGACCCTCTCAGCCCAGCCAGACACCGAATGGCGCTGTGGACTTCAGAGGTGACATTCTACTAATGCCAACTCCCCCCAGGCCTTTCTGCCCCCAGTGGGGAAAGAGCACGTGGACACCACCCTCGACAGGATGGTGAGGATGCTCTGGGCCCTCCAGCACCTGACCCCTGCCCACCTTCTCAGCTTTCCCCCGACTTCTGCCCTTTGGCCTCTCTGCGCAGACAAACACTGAGCTCACTGCTTCGCCCCTCACTGTGTCCTGCAGGATCCTGCAGAGACCAGGCGACGCTCCCTGGAATGCCCTCCCTCTTGCCCTCACCTGGCAGAACCCTTCTCACCCTGGTGGCCAGACCAGCCCACCCTGCCGTCTGGGCTCCTTCTGCACCTGCTGACGGGGCTGGGCACTGGCACTTAGAGCCACGGCCACACCCTGTGTGCCCATCTTGTCCTGAGGATGACACTGGGCTCGGTCCTGTGAGCTGAGGGGACATTCCCTGCCTGTTTCAAGGGACTTTCACAGAGTCATTAAGAACACAGGCTTTGCATCATAGAGACCTGCCCTCTTCCAGCTGGGGGGCCTTGGGCAAGTCAGCTCACTCTGAGCTTCATTCATTTACCTGCAGAACGGGGGTGGGGGGGGCGATAACACCCACCTCAGCAGATCACCCTGAGGATGGGATGAGAGTGTGCTTTTCACTCTGCCAGCCCAGCGGAGCAGTGCATCCCCATGGTCTGAGCATACGCCACCCACAGGAAAGTGTGAGCCGGCAGCACGGGCGGCCCTGGGGCCCTGCTCTTCCCCTCGAGTGGTTTCTGACGTACTGTCATGGACTGAACTGTGCCCCCCACACACAGTTCATACGTTGGAGCCCGGACTCCCGGCCTGACTGTATCTGGAGATGGGGTCTTTGAGAGGCACAGGAAGTCCTCCCTCACTGCCATCGATAGGTTCTGTGGCTTCAAGCACAAGGACACGTAGCGAAATTAACTTTACCATAGGCTAATTTACATAGATGAGTTACGTTCCTACGGCCTCTCATCAACATTACAATGAAATGACATTGAACAAATGATTTTATCTGAGGCCCTACCGTGATGAGAGTAGACAAGGCCCAACAGCAAGGCCGCAATCTGACGGCCCAACGGCCTTACGTGAGAAGGAAGCGTCCGCTCTTCCTCTGCCGCAGGACAGAGTGAGGGGAGGCGCCTGCGAGCCAGGAACGGGTCCTTTCCAGACCCCGACGGTGCTGGCACCCTGACCTGGGACTTGCGGCCTCCAGAAGAGTGAGCAAATGAACTTCTGTTGTTTGACTGAACAGTCTAACAGATAGTTACCCTCTATGGTTTTCTGCTATGGGAGGCTGAGCTGACCAAGACAAATACCTTCTTGCTTTCCTGACGCTTCTGGAGCCTCTTCCCCTCCCAGGGCAAAGCGCTGTGCCAGGGGCTTGGGGGCAGGGTGTGGCAGGAGATGACTGCAGGCACATGGGCAGGAGAGCAGAGGGGCTGCAGAGTCCATTGACCTCTGTCCCTCCTGCCACAGCCTCAGGCAAGCTCCCAGCCTGGCTGAGTCTTCCTTTCCAATTTCCTCTATGAATAGCGGTGTGAGTGTCTGTCTCTTGGGGCTGCTGTGAGGATTCATTCATTGATTCAGCAAATAATACTCCTTCCTTTCTTTCCGGGCCCTGCAGAGTTGGGATGGCTATGCAAGGGTTGCGTGTTCTCGTGGGCAAGCTGCCGTGCTAAGTGCTCTATAAAGTAGCAGAATATTTGAGCTATGTAACTCTCTTGCAAGGTAGGGCTCTTTGATACCATTTTGCAGATAAGAAAACTAAGGCTTAGAGGTGCAATGATGTGTACAAGGTCACACAGCTAGGGCAGAGGTGGAGCTGGGATTGGAACCCATGGACAGCAGTCTAGGCTCCTACTTCCCACATCACACTGCCTAAGGAGCTGCTTCCTCCCTCGCGCTAGCACGTGGGCAGGAAGCAGATGGGCCAGAGGTGTAGGTATCAAAACTGAGGTCATTGAGGGTCAGGGCTCTGCCACTTAGCAGCAGTGTGACCAGGGTGAGTCACCTGATCTCTCCAAGCCTCAGGTCCCTCAGTGTAACTTGAGGGTAATAATATTACCTATATTTCTTAGGGTTGTCCAGATGATTAAATGAGTTTGTTCACATAAAGATTTAGAACACTGTGTGACACATGACAAGTAATTCAATGAATGTTTACTTTTATTAGTACTATTGTTACTGGATTCAGTATCTGCTGCAGCCTCCCCTGACCTTTCTCATTTGTGCCCCTATGGTTCCTACCAGTGGGAGCCGCTGGCTGCTGCCCAACTGGCCACCTCCCTGTCCCCCAAGCACACGGCACTTTCCCTCCTTCTCATATGGAGCCCCTCCTTCCATCCAGGCCCAGCTCCAGCCCTGGGCAAATCTTGGTGCTCAGCCCAGCCCTCAGGACCCTCCCTGCACACCCCACTGGGCGAGGTAAA
>PVJI01010307.1:0-61027 GCA_004026765.1 Micronycteris hirsuta | reverse complement strand
CTTAAGGAAAATCCAAGGTTTAATAATAATCTCAATAACATATATTTAAATTTTCATGGGTTTCACTGGAATAAATACCTGTCAAGATGCTGTGTTCTCAACTGCTACCTATAGTAATCCATTTTTGAGAAATATTTGATAAAACTGTGAACCTGATTAATATTAATAAAATTATTGGGCATTGTAATAAAATCTCTTATAATATTTGTATTAAAAAGTTAACTTTTATAGTTTACCATTAAAAATACTTTTTTTTTCTCATGCTGATATGAAGTGCTTTAAAATGTACCTTATCCAAATCTACTCATTATTAAAATAAACTGAGGCAAATGTTGAGATTGTTATTTTCCAGAGTTTTATATCATTTACTGGTTTCAATTATTCATTTGTAACATTCATTTATCTTCAACTATGTGACTACATCTTTAAAAACTCTTCCCATTTATAGTATTTCAGATTTATAATTTTATTTTATTACTGTGATAGAACTTTACCAACAGATTTAGTTATGGAATAAACAACATCATGTTAAGTGTTTAGACTAAATCTTGGAGGGGAATTAATAACAGTGATGTAGTTAAAAGCATTTTTTATAAAATAAGAAGCTTCCAATTTTTTAAAAAAAAAGGCCTGTATCAGTTACTTGTAGATAATAGTGCTTAATTATATCAATCATTAGTATTTTAGATAGAACAAAATGCTCAAGATCGGTAAGTTAAAATTCATTTAATGTAGTTTTTAATAAAATATTTTAAGAAGCTATTATATAAAATTTGAACAAAACGAATTCCAAAGCTTCCTATTTAGTAAAATAATATTGTTAAAAATATACAACTATTTTGTATTGTAATAAAGACAAATTCAGATACTTCATTTGTCCATTCTATTCTCAATAAGTTTATATTGGTGATATCTGTCAGTATGTTTTTCTTTTTTTCACATATTTTTGCCCAATAATAGAAACCAATACTTTTTTTATAGAGCTGGGGCCCTGGCTGGTGTGGCTTAGTGGATTGAGTGCCAGCCTGTGAACCAAAGGGTTGATGGTTTGATTCCCAGTCAGAGCACATGCCAGGGTTGCGGGCCTGGTACCCAGTAGGGGGTATGAGAGAGGCAACCACACATTGATGTTTCTCTCCCACTCCTTCTCCCTGCCTTCCCCTCTCTAAAAATAAATAAATAAATAGAGTTGGGTATTTTTTTAAAGATTTTATTTATTTATTTTTAGAGAGAGGTAGAAAGAGAGGGAGAGGAACATCAATGTATGGTTGCCTCTTGCATGCCCCCAACTGGGGACCTGGTCCACAACCCAGGCATGTGCACTGATTGGGAATCAAACCGGCAATCCTTTGGTTCACAGGCTGGCACTCAATCCACTGAGCCACACCAGCCAGGGCCATTTTTTTCATTTGATAAAATGAAACATACTGCTTCAATTTAAAGATCACAGAAAAGAGAAAAAAATCCCCAAATTTTCATAATTTTAAAATTCAGAGAAAATTACTATAAGCATCTAGCATGTTTTCTTTCCAATTTTTCTCTGTATTTACTTTACATCAGCAATGATCACCTTTTTTTATCTCATGACACACATACATGTGAACTAATTAGTAAAATTCTGTGGCACACCAAAAATATATTATACTTTTTGCCTGACAAAAAATGAGTATAATTTTGATTTATTCATCTCAGATGGTTATTGTTGTGTTGGCTGTTGTCATTTTATTTATTTGACAACCTAAAGAAAATAAACTCAGTGCCTCTGACTAAATAGCCAGGTATCGCATATTCTAAAAATTTTTGTGGCTGAGGCATACCAGTTGAAAATTGTCACTTTGCATAATTGAGAATAGACTATATATCTATGTTTTATATTCTGCTCTTCTATTTTTTTTGTGGGAGGTAGTTTAACATATCACACATGTTTTCCAATGGAATAACTAGCTGCTTAATTTTTTTTCTGTGTGGGATAGTGTATCCTAATTTGGATATATCATAATTTGTTTAGCCAAGTTATTTTTACATTTTTGATAGTATAAAGAAGGATATAGTGAATATCTTTATTTAATATAGATGACTTTCACTTATTGACAGCTCACTCTCCCCTTAGTTACTCTATGAGTGCATTTATTCCAATTATGTAGATAAAATTGAGGCTTGCCAAAAATGTCACAATCTTGTAAGTGACAAATCTGAGGTGTAAAATCTTTAATAAAATTTTAACAGAGCCTATTCTTTTTTTGCTGAAATTTCAGATTAATTTTTTTGACAGATTCCCAATTGAGTTGCTTCAAATGAACATTTTCACTTTTCCAAAATAGTAATTATTTACTTTTCATGACCTGTTTGTAAGCATGGCTTTGAATATTCTCACCAGCAGAAAGAATATTTTCATGTTTAAAATGTTGAATATTTGTTATTTTGGCTAATGATCCTTTTATTTTCTCTTTTTGTATTGAGTGCCATAGTTTCCTTTAGAGAACCAGATGTTCTGCAATTGTCTTCACTGTAGTGTAATTAATAAGCAAGGTGCTTTGTTTTCTCCCAAGCAAGATACGTGGCTCAAGCAGAACAACTGGAGCTTTTGCTCTGAATTTTGAATTTTGAACAGAAGAGGCAAACACTGAAAAGAGTCACTCAAATTGACAGTGGCATACTAAGTGACTGTCATAAATTTCTGCTACTTCAGTTGCAGAGCCTTCCTAGGCTTGTTTTCACTTAAATCTGAGTTTTTACTGTTTTCTTTTCATTTACCCATATTTGATAAATATTTTTTGTTTAAGTTAGCTGTAGAGATTTTTATAGTAAATATTAAAGTTGTAATTAAATTTTTCCATTAAGTTTCTTAACTTGTTAAATAATCCTTTTGTGTCAAATTATCTTTACTTGTGATTCATGCTCTCAACTTTATAATACATTATATTTTTATATTTAATATGACATGCTTTCTATTGCTCTTTGTATTTTCTTCCGCTAATAGAACACTGATATATTTAATGAGATTATATAATCTATTTTAATTTATAGGTGTGGCAAAAGTAAATTTGTATTTGTGAGTACACAAAACACAGTTTATCCTGGTATTATTATTTATTAATCATTGTATTATTTTTCATACAATTAACTATAAACCTACTTTTTCCCACCTTGTATTATAGATACATTTCACTAGACAACATTTTATTAAATTGTTTACAGTTATTAATTTTACACAGATTTTTCTTTTCTTTTTATAAATTTTTCTTCAATTGTACACTACAGAAGTTACTCTTTGTATTTCATAAAAATCCTATATTTAGACTCCTTATTTTTTGAATTTTATTCATTTATTGTAGAGAGCAGGCAAGGGAGGGAGAAAAAGAGGGAGAGTAACACCAATGTGTGAGAGAAACATCGACTGGTTGCTTCTCACACATGCCCCAACCAGGGTCCAGCTCTACCACCAAAACACGTGCCGTGACTGGGAATCTAACCAGTGACCATTGGCTTTGCAGGACAATGCCCAACTAACAGCCTTGCCAGTCAGGGAAGACTCCTAATTTTTTTAAATTAATTTATTAGCTATTATTTTAATGGCCTTTGGAGCAATCTTATACTTTTAATTGGGATTATATTTATATTTATACAGAGATTTATGGTAAACTTGTATCTTAATAATATTATTTCAAGTACTGTGATTTTTGGAAGACTTTTTTAAAAAGGTCTGAATATGTTTAGATGCTTTCTCATGTGTATTGCTATTCATATTTTTGTGTGCATACATTTGTATGTGTGTGGCTATTTTAATCAAGCAGTCATCATCTAAAAACTTTGATTACTTCAATATGAAAGAAAACAAATCATCCAAAATACATATATATAAACAATATACTATGATATATAATCTAGGCTACTTTGTTTCCAGTATATATATGCGGTTTAAACTAGTCCAGCCTAGATTGTATATACTGTATTTTGCTATGTATAATGTGCTCCTAAGTATACGGCACGTTTTGGGCCCAAACTTTCAGGAAAAAAATCTTGCTTTAATTTTTTAATTCAGTTTTTTATTTATTTGTATTGAGGTACTTGTTTTTTGTCTTATAAAGGAATTGTAGCATTTATTTTTGAACTTATTATGGTACAAGAAATTTTATGTAACAAATAATTATAAAACACAAGAATAGATACAAAGTATTTCAGGTACTGCCCATGTATAATGCAGATCCTTATTTTTCCCTCATAGATTTGGGCAAAAAAGTGCACATTATGCATGGCAAAATACAGTGTGTGTGTGTGTGTAGTTTCTGCTGGAGTAAGTTAACCAAGATTATTTGGACCCATCATACTGGTGAAAAATATTTAAAATGATAAAACACTAATGGTAGGTCTGCCCCAGATCACCATTTACAGATCAAAACACTCATTCTGCAACTGCCAGTAGAGTTGTCTTGCCCAATATTAAACCTGCCCTGTGTACAATTCTTATTAATCAATGGGGGCAGGTAACAAACTCTTGTTCTCTCGTCAACATTTTGCTATTGCAGCTTAAAAGCATCTCGGGGCATTAGGCAAAGTCTTGCTTTCCTAATTTCTTTACATGTAGTACTCCCTAGAGCACTCTTCTATAAATACCCCAAAGAAAAATCTATCTCTGAGTCTCTCTCCTGGGGAACATGATTAAACACACAGATATTGACATACCTAGCATAATGTGAACTGTTGGCTTTGATTATATAGCAAGGGAAGTGAAGTGAAGCAAAATTCCACAGTCTTGTCAAGGGCGGAAGGACCTAATGGGTTGTATATGCACAAACAAGCCTGAAAACAAAATAAAAACACTGTGTCTGACCCTCGAATGTACACACGTGAACACATCGTAATACAAAAAGATTGCTTTCATGCTAAAGAAAGTCCAGGGGTAAAAAACTAAACAAAGCTATCCTTATTATATTATGTACAAACTAAAAAAAAAAAAAAAAAAAAGAGCTTTCCAGGGCAGGAACCATGTTCTTGACATGTCTCTAACACGCTGTAGTAGAACATTAGGTACTTGCCAAATGAACACTTAAGAAACAAATATGTCATGGATCAAGGCCTGGAACCAAACAAATATATTTAAGGGAGTAAGATACATTTGAGATTGCTACAGAAGATTATCAGGCTAAGTGATGGTATGACTTTTCTTGTTAGCATAATAATAACAAATCTAATTTTTTAAGCTATTGCCCTAAGCTTCCACATTTAATAACTAAAGTTAATGTTACAACACGAGTGCTATAAACTTTCTTGTTGTTTGAGAAATAAATTTGCAGTAATTTGAGTGGCAGACTAAAGATGGCGGGCTTAAATTAGCGTAACATCTGGTCATTACATAATTTCATGCTATCCTCTAGATGAGCAGCAGAATGTAAAATCTTTTTTTCAAAAGAAAAATAAAAACAACAATAAAACCTTTCCTTGAAGCACAATAAGATTGCTGTCTTAAAACACACATAGAAACATATGTCTCAAAGAATCATTGAAACAAACATCTGAAAACAAAGAGACTTATTAAGGTTATTGAAAAGTTTGAGTGCATACTCTGGTTGTGTGCTGTAAAATTGCATTTTCCCATTCCATGAATAAGAAGTCAATTCAATTCTCTAGAGAAATACTGCAGAAACTGTATCATTGTTCAGGAAGCAGGAATTGGCTTTTGATAAAAGGCTTCCCTTTCTCTTCCACAATGCATCTGGGACCTTCACAGTTGATTACTGTAATATTTATATAATATAGCTTTGACGTACAATTGAGGACTATAACACATTAATAGTGGAAAAAGTTGGCTAGCATCAGAGATTTTTAATGAATTGGAAGACAGCCTATTTTATTTCATCTGAAATCAAGAAGGAATGCCAGGTTGGTCACTAAACACTAGTCAGTTCTTTTAAAAAGAATGCTTAAGATTTTTTTTGAAAAGTGGTTTCCAAAAATCCTTCATCGTTATTCTATAAAACATAAGTGAAAATGGTGCTTTCTTATATACCCCATTAACACGAGTATTAGATTGATGACCTCACTGTTATGAGCAAAAAGATAATTTCACTGTGCGTTTTTAGATCACTATTTTTCTTTATATGTATTTGAAAAATTATTGCACTGATTTAGAAGGCTTAAAAATGTGAATCATTTTCTTTTTGCCATGAATCAATATATTTGCCATTAGCACTTTTATTCCCAAAACATATACTAGTTAGATTGATATTCAAATAAGAAAATTAAAAAGGAAAAAATATACAAAACCTATTTAGTTTTAAATCTTGAAACCTATTTAGTATCCAGAGTTATGAACTAGGTCAATAACAATTTAATTTCTATACCATCTACCTATTCCATTCATTGCCCCTTGTTTTCAGTGATTATATGACTTGTATAGATTCATTATAACAATTTACATGAAACATTTAAGAAAATAAAAGTATATATTGAAATACAACTTTTCATGCATCATATTGACATCATACACCCCCCATACACAGTACATTGAGAGGGCCTGTCACTCCTGTGGTATTCTTGTTAAAATATATAAACTCAATCCAGTTATGAGAATACATCGAACAGTCTAAATTGAGGAGTGTTGTTCAAGAATAACTGGCCAATACTTCTAAAAAATGTGAATGCCTTGAAAGATAAGAAAAACTGAGAACTGTCACAACTGTGAGTGAGTGGACAGAGAGGACTGACTGCATGAAATGTATGATCCTGGCTAGCCTTGGAAAAGAGAAAGCACACTGGTGAAAAAAAGGAAAAAAAAAAGCAACTACTTGAATACAAATAAAGTCTGTTTTTAGTTAATCGTATTATTCTTATTTTCTATTGTCACATTCTCATACCTGTCTTTGTAGATCATTTGTGCTATTTTTATAATACACAGATTTTTAAAGACATTTCTATTTGCTTTCTTATCCTAACCCATCCCAACCAAAGCAAACTGAAGTTAACAACTGAGTTTCCTTCATATAATCATACTCAAAAACTCTCTCTCTCTCTCTGTCACACACACACACATACTTATAGAGGATTTACTGTGACTGTCTTTTTTTTTTTTTTTTAAACATTAATATATATTGTTGAAGCAATACTTTCCCTAACTTTAAGAGTCCCTCATGGAGCCCTGGCTGGTGTGGCTCAGTGGATTGAGCGTGGGCCTGTGAACCAAAGTGTCGCGGGTTCTACTCCCAGTCAGGGCACATGCCTGGGGGCCAGGTCCCCAGTGGGGGGTGTACAAGTGGCAACCACACATTCTTATTTCTCTTCCTCTCTTTCTCCCTCCCTTTCCCTCTGTCTATAAATTAAAAAAAAATCCCTCATGGAAATTTCTTCAAGTCAATGGCATAGATATGATTATAGGGAAATATTTTATGTTACTAAATAATGTACCAGTATGTTTTCCACCCTTTTACTATTGATAGGCATTCATTTTGTTTCTAAGCTCTGCTTTCAACAAACAGTTCTACAACCAAGTACCTTTCACATTCTTATGCATTTCCATGCTTTTGTTTTTCTGAGATAGATGATCATGAATGGATACATTGAAATAAAGAAAAATATATTTAGGCTATAATTGACTGCAATTAAAATTACTAAATTGTTTCACTTGAGGTTATGATTGAAATTTTTCTGAGTAACATATGAAAGTTCATTTTTCCACATACTACTGACAGTAATATATGTTGACAGTTTTTTATATAGGTATTAAATGACCTTTATTATTACTTTAATTTCATTTTAAATCAGCTTTGTTCTCAACTTATAGTGAGATCGAACATCATCTGATATCCTTACAGGTTATTGAAAAAAGCTCTTTTTAAAATAATTAATTTGTACATTTTTCTATTGGAATATTTGTTTTATCATTTTTTTTATTTTTTTAAAGATTTTTTTTTACTTTCTTTTTTTTTAATATTTTATTTATTTATTTTCAGAGAGAGGAGAAGGGAGGGAGAAAGAGCAATGTATGGCTGCCTCTCACATGGCCTTCACTGACGATCTGGCCTGCAACCCAGGCATGTGCCCCAACTGGGAATCGAACCGGGACCCTCTGGTTCCCAGCCCGTGCTCAATCCACTGAGCTACACCAACCGGGCTGTTTTATCATTTTTAATATGCAGATGCCTCAATTTAATTCTTTTGTCTTATCTCTTAGTACTCCTTCTGTCTATTCTTCATCACTCTGGAAAGTTTTTCAATGCTCAGAAAATACCATTTACTCTATTTTTATGTCTTTTATTTATTTCCTTTGCTTTGAGCATTATAATGCTGTCCTCCTTGTCTTATGTGATATAATTTAATACCGGAGTCGATCTTTATATCTCAACAGCGATGCTACTTTCCCAGTTAAGGGGAGAGGCTTGTCTTTATCTGAGTTAATCTCTGAGTTTGTCAAAGTATTTTTCATCATCATATTCCCAACACAATTACTAATATGTTTATATGGTAGATACTCAAATAATTGTCATTGTATGAATTTCATTATGCTGCCCTTGCATAGTTCATTAATTCATTAAGAATTTATAGAAACTTATTATGAGTGGGGCTCTGTGCTAAGTTTATCAGGAACAAACTAAGTATGAGTGAGACGTAGTCCTGGACTTCAAAACCCTAGAATCAAATGGAAATGATATTATTATTTTCTAGTGTAGAATGAGAACCTCTTTTCCATTTTGAGAAGTTGGTAAAGCCTGATTTACGTATTTGAGATCTTGATAATTGCATCACATTATTGAATTCTAAGTAGGTAATTCTGAATGAAATAAAGAGTTAGACCTTTGAGACAGCCACTATGATTTCTCCATTTTATCACCAAGACATATATTTAAACAAATACAATAGAACAAATGAATCAAAAAACCATGAATCAGAACTGAGACTTGGCATTATTCACTTCTTAATCAAATTTTTACAGATCACTACTTTTAGTATAATTTATGATTAATTATGAAAAAAATTTCCTCTGTATCATGTCTCTTTTGTGCAGTTAGGGGAAGATCATTGAATACAAAACTCCGGGAAGAAAAGTCAATGAATGATAACAATTTAGGAGCTGAAAAATTGCTATTGTTTTAAACTAAATTGACATTCCTAACTTGTCTAAATTAACATTTACTGAATTATTTCTTTTGTTTCCTTTTTAAGTGGCATAACAGCTCATGTTTTAGGAAATGAATCATTTAAAAGAATTACATTAACTTTTGTGAAATTTGTGGTAGATAATAGAATTAGACGGTATTAAATCAAAGAGTATTTTTTTGAGTTGACCAACTTTTATGTAACCAAATTCATATTAGCATGAAGTCTGATGCAATTGAAACTATATTATTTCTAATTTCAATAAAGGAAGAAGAAAGAGGTTGTGAGGATGAGGATATGGTTCTTTAGCAAGAAGGCTGGTGTTAGTGAAGCATGCTGGGTCACAAGGGATTATCAAAATTAACATTAAGGGAGACTCCCAGTCAAGATGGCAGCATAGGCAAACATTGCTCATCTCCTTGCACAACCACATCAAAATCACAACTAAAGTATAGAACAACCATCACTCAGAACTGTCAGAAATTGAGAGGAATAGAAATCTGACAACTACAAACTAAAAAAAAAAAACACACATCCATCCAAGTAAGAGATGTGCAGATGCAGAGATGTAGAATGGGCTGGTTTCACACCCACATGTGATGGGTAAAAATTTGGGATCGAGGAGTCCCAGTGCCACACCAGGCCCCCCAAGCCAGGGTTCCATTGCTAGGAATGTAAGCCCCTGTAAGTTCTAGCTGTAAAACACCAGCAGGGTTGGAGTTGATGAAAGTAACTACTGGAATCCCAATCAGCTCCTCTTGAAGGGGACACACATGGACATATGCAGACTCGCTCCCTCTGAGACCCAGCACTGGAGTAGTAGCTTGAAAGGCACCAAAGAGGCCCACTCCAAGACACATCATAATTAAAATGCCAAAGGTTACTGACAAAGAAAGAATCTTAAAAGCTGAGATTCCTTAAAAAACAAAAGCTGTTAATTACCTACTGGGGAGTCCCCATAAGACTGTCAGCTTATTTCTCGGAAGAAACGATGCAGGCTAGAAGGAATTGGCAAGAAACATTCAAGTCATGAAAAGCAGGGACCTACAGCCAAGATTGCTCTACCCAGCAAAGCTATCATTTAGAATTAAAGGGCAGATAAAGAGCTTTCCAGACAAGAAAAAACTAAAGGAGTTCATCATCACCAAACCATTATTATATGAAATGTTAAAGGGGATTATTTATGGAAAAGGAGAAGATCAAAACTATGAACAATAGAATAGCAATAAATATATACTTATCAACAATTAAATTAAAAAAAAACAAACTAAGCAAACAAGAAGAACAGAAACAGAATCATAGATATGGAGAGCATTTTCTTGATTGCCAGATGGCAAGGGGGCTTGGGGAAATGGGTGCAGATGTGAGGGGATTAGAAGTACAAATAGGTAGTGACAGTACAGCCATGGGGATATAAAGTACAGTATAGGAAGTGGAATAGCCAAAGAACTTATATGTACGACCCAAGGACATGAGCAAAGTTGTGGGGATTGCCCGAGGTAGTGGGGGATACTGGGTGGGGGTCAAAAGGGGAAACTTTGGGGCAACTATAACAGCATAGCCAATAAATTATAATTAAAAAATTTAAAAAAGTAAAAGAATAAGAGACCAATATAACAAAACCAATAGAACAAATCCTTTCTGATATTAGCACTGAATGTTTTTTTGAACTAAATAAAATGGTAAGTGCATGCTAGTGTTATTTTTTTGTTGTTGTTGAACATAATTCCACTGGTTCAAAAATACTAAATAAACTACAGTATATTCTTTATTCAACTTTGCCTGTTATTTCAATTTAAATCCACCCCTCTCTTCCTTTCTCTCTCTAGATAATTATATATACAACATAATTATGTACATGGATAGACATATAAAGAGAAAATAACTTAATCTGTCTATATATCTACCTATCCATTATATATTATCTGTTAACCATCTATCTATCTAGTCTAGACCTATCTCTGTATAAAGATAGGTGAAATATTTTCTGAAATATTTAAAAATGACTTGGTACTATAACACACATTTTCCCCTACATATTTCCAAAAAGTTATTTACAAAATAATATACTTTTAACTTATTTAAACAATGGCAATTTTTTTCAACAATTTTTGGATCAAATTCATGATCATGCATTTTATTTAGTTTTATGTACCTTTAGCCCCCTTTATGTTGGAACACTTCACTATTTTTTGTCTTTCTTACATTTGATATTTTTAAGGGGTACGAACATCCTGTTTTGCGGAAGTCCTGGACCTGAGGCCCCTTGTCAGGAGTCACACTACAGTAACATGTCCACCTCAGGGCATCGTGTGAGGGGTCACAGGATGAGCATGTGTCCCGTGATGGAGAACGTTTGACTTCACCATCCCTTTAAGGTGTGGTCTACCAAATGTCTCCACCGAAAATACTGTGTGTTTTTTAGAAATGAATAAGACTACATACATATCTTGCCTCTAACCAAACTTTCATTAATTGCTTTTAGCATCTAACAGTAATCATCTAACCAAATTATTCCTCTATATTTATTTACCATTCTAAGAAAATGTTTTCCAATGTATCTTCGGCCAGCGAAGGCCCCTTCAAATTGACTCCACTAATTTCTTTCTCTTTTGATAGATTGATATAGATATAGACAACTTTATTCAGAATTTCAAAAGATCAAAGGTTAAAATAACTGAAAGCCCTGACAAGACTACACAGAGCATACTTATACAGACTTTAATAAATGTAAAATATATGTAATATGATAAAGTACAGAGAAGTATTTTGGGCCCAAGGCACTCATCTGAGTGTCTCCCTAGAGTCATTACTTAGTTACAAAAAAGAACTCTATGTCTGGATTATCAACAATTACTGCATATGAAATGTGCCCGGTGGGCACTTGAAATACCAGGGGGACCACTTTGTAAAGTATGTGATTGTCTAACCACTATGCTGTACACCTGAAACTAATACAGAATAATATTGACTATAAACTGTAATTGAATTAAAAAAAAATAAAAAAGGTTAAGTGTGAAAAATCTTTGTTTCATAACAATTTAGACAAATATTTCAAGTCAGGTCTTTGCTGTCCTATGGGTAAGGTTCCCCAAATTAGCAAATAAAACACAGGGTCCCAGTTACATTTGAATTTCAGAAATACAACTTTTTAAATGTAAGTTAGTACCAAATAATTCATGGGTATTCTATATTTTATCTGGCAACTCTACCCACAGGTCAAGTAACCAAATCTATCGGCAAACTATTTAAAACTAGTTTTAAGTCATCAATTGCCATGTCTTTAGACAATGTAAATTAATTTTCATGGGTATCACCAGGATAATTTCAGATTTAAACAGCATATTATAGGTTATTTGGAGTCCATCTCAGCCTTATCTTGACCAAAAGTCAGTACCTGAATCTCAAATGACCCTGTGAAGAACCATAGTGCTATTCCAGTCGAAGCTGAAAGATAAACGTATTTTATACAGAATTCTTAAAAATTAATATACCCTTTTAAATATCCTATGAGTAAAAATATCATTGAAAAGTATTTTGAACTGAATGCACTTTAAAACACAAGTATTTTTTTTTCACTTTGTTCATCTTTTTCTTTTTAAGATTTTATTTATTTATTTCTTAGAGAGGG
This sequence comes from Micronycteris hirsuta, assembly GCA_004026765.1. Classification (NCBI taxonomy): domain Eukaryota; kingdom Metazoa; phylum Chordata; class Mammalia; order Chiroptera; family Phyllostomidae; genus Micronycteris; species Micronycteris hirsuta. The sequence continues at coordinate 48,306 of PVJI01010307.1, read as the reverse complement.
GAAGGGAGGGAGAAAGAGAGGGAGGGAAACATCAATGTGTTGTTGCCTCTCATGCCCTCCTCACTGGGGACCTGGCCCACAACCCAGGCATGTGTTCTAGACCAGGAATCGAGCCTGCAATCCTTTGGTTTAAAGATCCATACTCAATCCACTGAGCCACACCAGCCAGGGTGGCTGTTATCTTTTTATGCTATGGAGTATATATATATACTCTATAGAGTATATAATATATATTGGATTTAAATTACTCCTGTAGCCCTGGCTGGTGTGGCTCACTTGCTGAGAGTGTCATCTCATAAACCAAAAGGTCATGGGTGCAATTCCCAGGCATGGCACATGCCTAGGCTGTGAATTTGGTTCCTGGTTGGGGCACGTATGTGAGGCAACCAGTTGATGTTACTTTCTCACATTGATGTTTCTTTCCCTGTCTCTTTCCCTCTCTTCCTTTCTCTCTAAAATCAATAAGCATGTCCTTGAATAAGGATAAAAAATAAATAAATAGAAAAATAAATTACTCCTGTTATTAGCTTATAAGGTAGAAGTTTAGATCATTGGCTTCTAATCCTCTTTTTCTAACATAAGCATGTAAAGCTATAATTTTTTCCTACATACTGTTTTATCATTATTCTACAAATATCAATATATTGTTTTCATTGTTACATCTGAGAATATTTCCTGATTTTCCTTGAATGTTTTAGACTCATAGATGATTTGGAAATATATTTTGTTAACACCCAAATATTTGTTTTCTAGATATATTATTGTTATTGATTTCTAATTTAATTTGTGTTTATAGAACATATGCTATAAGATTTAAACTTTTTTATAACTTAGCACATGTCTTTGTTAACATTGAACATATAGTACTTAGACTTCGAATTCTGTTTTATTAGGTTAAGACAATTAATAGTTCTGCAAGTCTTGTTTTTTTTTCCTTTGGTAGTTCTATAAATTACTGAAAGAGGGATGTTACCTCCAATTATGATAGATTTGTCTATTTCTTTATGTAAGATTTTGCTTCAGGTGTTTTAAAGCTCTGTTACTAGGCACTTAGAGTTTAAAGACTTTTATGTCCTATTGATAAATTAAGTATTTATCATCATGAAATTCTCATCTTTATCTCTGGGAATAGTTTCCTCCTCAAAGTCTTTTATCTGGTATTATTATAACCTCCTGTTTGTAACATAAATATTTCTCCATGCTTTTACCATTATATTATTTCTCCACACTTTTAATATTATATATTCCTTTCTATTTAAGTTGTGTCTGTTATAGATATTTGTGTTAGTTGGTTTTTACAGATACTGAACCAATAGGAGATAGATAGATAGATAGATAGATAGATAGATAGATAGATAGATAGATAGATAGATAGATAGATAGATGATAGACTGATAATTACACAGAGAGAGAGAAACTAACAATAAAGAATTGGCTCACACAATTACGGAAGCTGTGGATGAATTGCCATCTGCAAGCTGGACCTCTAGGAGAGCTGGTGGTGGGGCTCCCGTCCCAGGCCTAAGGCCTGAAGACCAAGAGTGCTGATGGTGAAAATCCTAGTGCAAAGGCAGGAAAAGACTGACTGATTTAGCTTAACTGTCAGGCAGAGAAAGATTTTTTCCTTACTCTAACTTTTCATTTTACTAAGGCCCTCAGTGGACTGGTTGATGCCCACCCATGCAGTGGATGGAAATAAGCTTTACTCAGCCCATTGACTGCACTGCTATCTCTCCTCCAAAAACACTCTCACAGGTGTCCCTGGAGAGAAGGTTTAAACAGATTTCTGGGCGCCTTGTGGCCCAGTCAAATTGGCATATATAATTAACCAGCACAATAACATTTAGTTAAGTTTACCTTTTTATGAGTCTCATATTTCTGACTTTTAGTTGGAATATGTAATCTACACACATTTGATGTAAATATTGATAGTGTGGGATTTAATATATTAGACTGCTTTAAATTTTTCCTTACAATGTTTTTGCTGTTGTTGTTGTTATTTGTCCTCTTTTAACTTCCTTTTGGGTGATGAAATATTTTATGATACTTAGTTTTAACATGTGTATTGAAATTTTAGCCATGGCACTGTATATTATGTTTTTGGAGCTTCTTGGTATTACAATAATCATGTCTCTTTCCCTTGTATTCTCTTTGTTGTTCATATTGTACTACTGAGAATAACATATACGAAACTCAAAAATAAAGGTCCATTTACTCCTCTGTCCTTTCTACTGCCTTCAAAACTCTATAAAAATCTATATACATAGTGCATATTATGCAGTTTTGCTTTGACCAGTCATGTCATTTATATTAGTTTAAATGGTAGTTAAATCACCACCCTATTGTTTGTATTTTCCCATATCTCAAAGTTCTACTGTTATTTCCCTTCAGCCTCTAATGGCATAAATTCTCTCAGTTTGTGTATATGTGAGAATGCCTTTATTTTTTGATAGATTGTTTTGCTCAATATATTTTAAGTAGACAATTTTCGGGGTTTTTTTCAGACACGTAAAGATCACATTGTACTGTCTTCCAGTCCCTATTGTTTTTTGAAGAGAAGTCAGCCTTAATTTGTATTTTGGTTTTCTCTATATAATATGGAATTTTGAAAAAAAGATTTTATTTCTTTTTATTTTATTTTTTCAGTTTGCCTAGTTTTATGATAAACTTACAAATTTATCAGAATGTATACATACAATTTTTCCCCAAATTAAAATCAGTACACATATTTTTGACTAAAATATCTAAAGCAAATGAGAGTGAACTCAGATATTAGATTTTTATTAAGTATCCAGGCTATATTTAGTATGTTTTCTTGATGAGTAAATGTCTCATCTGTTAAATTAATACGATATTCATTGTTCCACCTCAATTTAAAAATAAAAAACATGGCTTATTTTGATATACAACTATAAATTTAAACTAAGATTATTTTCTTCAGTTTTATCTGTCTCATCTTTATGTGTGCTCTGAAGTGATCATGAAATATAGCATTTGAAATTTTAAGCTGGAAACTCACTTTTTCTTTTCCCCTCACAGTTTCCCTTCTGTCAAGAGTACTTGGTGAATGGTGAATATATATTTCTATATGTGTACGTCTTCTTACTGTAAAGTCAAATGCCTCAATAATATTTATGGAGAATAATTTAATTTTAAAATTGTTTTAATAGGAATAAAATTTCTATAAGCAGATTTAATAAGATTCTTTAAATTATTCTATATTTTAACATTACATAAATGTCAATTTTAGTTTATAAAAGCAATTCATTTTCCTTGGTCCTGTCCCAAGTAAACCAATTAAATTCACAGCTTTTATTATCTGTGCAATAAAAAGAGACAGAAAATTAATCCCAAACAACATTACAATGAAACAAATTACTTGACTTGGCTTTGAAAATGTTACTTTCTATTTTTCTCTCAGTAGATTTACCTTCCCCAATTGATTATATGTCAGCTATTTTTATCTTTGATTTTGTATTCCTTAAGAAGAGAGTAGGTAATGGAATGGTTGTGAGCATTGAGTATACAGGTGTATCTGTGAAGGGGATTAGAAGAGGGTTTTTTAAATAATAATCAGCCCTGGCCAGTGGATTGAGCGCAGGCTGGGAACCAAAGGGCCCTGGTTCGATTCCCAGTCAGGTCACATGCCTGGGTTGCAGGCCAGGTCCCCAGTGAGGGCCATGTGAGAGGCAACCATACATTGCTGTTTCTCTCCCTCTCTTTCTCCCTCCCTTCCCCTCTCTCTCTAAAAATGGATAGATAAAATCTTTGAAAAATAAAATAAATAATAATCAGTCAGCTTTTTCTTATTCAGTGCATATTTATTGAGCATCTTTTAGACTTGATTGTAAGTATCTTGTCTATGCTCTAGGTTCTAAGAGTGGAAAACAAAAGGAAAACATCTTTTCCTTTTGGCATATATTCTAGTAAGAGGAAGTAAAAAATAAGTAAATAAGCATATGTTAACTAAATATGTTCTGCTACTTATTGCTAGTGTCTCAAGAACTCAGGGAATAGGCACCATGGAGCCCACTGAGGAGATGATATCGTCAAAGGTGCCAATATCTTTCCAGGGATTCTGTGAGTTGCTACAAAAAGCTGCAAGCTGGAACCAACTGCCTTTGACAAAGTACACTGCTTTAGCTAGGGAGAATCGGCAAGCCCAGAGGAAGAAGCACTACTCTTTCCCTTCCTACCGTCAAGCCTTCTTTTTGTGCTCCCTATTCTGTGAACATAGCAAGAAGTCAGGTGGCAAAGGAGAATTGCCGTTGTCAGAGGCCTAGCATCTGCATTACTGAGCTGATTATGGAAGGATGGAAATAGCATAAAGAAACAATAACTTTATAAACTGTTCAACTAAGCTACAGTTGCAAAATGAAAATACACTAATATAGCCAAATTCAGTATGCCATGAGTGCTCACTTTCTCATTTTATTTCTTTTGGTTTAGTTTGGCCACATATACTCTTTGAAAGGACTTATTTTTCATTTCCTTAGAACATTTGTGCATTTTTTGGGGGTTTATAATTTGGAGCTCTGAGTCTCCTTTATATTCCCTGCCATCAAGTTGTCTTCACTTTTTATAGCATAAGCTTTATTAATATCCATTTTACTTTTTAAACTTTCAAATATATTTTAAAACACTTTTTGTATTTTGCTATTAATAATTTTTGTTAGTGCTTTAGTTAAAAAGTTGTGTAGATTTTGAGTATCAGCTCCTAAAACTATTCTCTCATAAAAATCATTATTTCAGGTTATAATTTTTTAGAAATAAAAAAAATAAATGAATATTTAATTTGCGTTAAAATACAAACAAATATATTTAGATGGCAATAAAGTTTATGGATTAAAATAAAAGCAAACAAGAGATACAAAAAGTGGAAGTGAAAGGAGTGTTATTTTATGACAGGCGTCAGGGAAACCTTTAGCCTTAGACTGTTATCCGAGAATCAGTTTCACGGACGTGAGGAGGTAAGGGTGTGGGTATACCAGGGAACCACAACTCGGACACTGGGAAAAGCTAGTAAAGATCTCCAAGGAAAGGAAGTCCCTTGCCTGTTTGACCAATAGGAAGGCTTCAACTGAGAAGGAAAATTGAGGATAATAGCTTATGACATCAGTGAAGCCATTGGAAATCAGATGATTCAAGCAATAATTTTGTATTTTACTTAGAGTGAAATGGTAAATGACACTAGTGTTTGAGCGAAGGAGTAGGTTAACTTATTTTATATCTTAAAACAACCACTGTGGCTGCCTGAATGAGAACAAGGGGCAAGCTTGGAAGCAGCCTGCTCTCCTGTCACTTCAGGGCCGGGCTGAGAGCTGGGAACGAGGGGCAGCGGGCGCACGCAGGGGCACGCGACAGGCGGCTTCTGCGAGGGATCTCCTCGGTCTGAAAAGCAGTCATTTTGCAGGAAATTTCTAAGTTGCTATTTCTCACTATTTCAAATTTAAAAAAGTTATAAGACAACTGTACTTTAGCAAAAAGAAGGAAAAAGGAAGAAATTTAAAAAATAATAATTGGTCACAGTAAAATCAAAACCATCAACAAATTTTCTAGCCATAACTTCAATCTAGTAAAATGTCTGTATGACATAAAAACTATCAAAATAAGATGTAATAAGATAAATATTGTTTTCTAATCATCAGTGAATATGTTTTCAACAAATTGAGTCATGGAAATAATAAAAAAATGAAGCGAGAAAATATAAAGATAATTAGAAATCAGGATTATTATGTGTAGAGAACACAAAAGAATTATAAGAACACATTAGAAAACTCTCACAGGGAGATTGCCAAGAAATATTTGGAAAATCAGAGTAAAGATAGGGAATCTGATTTGATGCATATATATTTTAAAATAATTCAATGCTCTATAGTAATTAAAAGGATGTATGTTTTAAACCAAAACAGATCAATAAAAATGTGGAACAGAATAGACAAAAATTGTACAGTTACAATTCAGCAATTTTTCCTGAGGTGGTAATTAAAGATGAATAAGTTCTATTAATATTCAAGTTCTTTAAAATAATGATAAAATAAATATAATACCAAGTCTACATGGATGCGTTTCAGAGATTAGTAAAGTATCTTTAACCACATAATAAAGTAATCTACAGGTTTTATGCACATTTGCAAAGTGTATTTAACAATTTAGAAATGTTATAGTGTAATATTGGTGAAAAACAATAGTATTAACTCTTATTTTTATATTTAGAGTATTTATTATGCTAACAATTTTACATGTCTCTACATACATTATATATGTGAATAGAGTCATTCTCATACACTTATATAGTCAGACAGTGTCTGACTTTTCATGGTTTGGTTTATGTTTTTGACTTTACAATGGTGTGAAGTGATATGCATTCAGTAGAAACCACACTTTGAATTTTGAATTTTGAGGTTTTCGTAGACTAGTAACATGTAGTATGATATTCTCTTCTGATGCTGGGCAGCAACAGCAAGATAATTTTGCCCAAATGTAGGTTAATATAAGTGTCATGAGCATGTTCAAAGCAGGCTAGGCTAAGCTATATCGTTAAGTAGTTTAGGTATATTAAATGCACTTTCAGCTTGCAATATTTTCCAATTACAAGGGGTTTATGAAGACATAACCCCACTGCAAGTCAAGGAGCATTTATAATACATTTTATCCTTACAGTTTTTCAAGTGAGAAGACAGAGTCTGTGCAAGTTTAAGTAACTTGTAAAACAAAGCATCATAGCTCCTACCAACCTATTTCCCCACCACTCCACCACCACGAACAGCAGAGTACAAAGGTTTTCTTTCCTTACTATTTTTTAATCCTATAATGTAATATCAGTACCAAGAACATACCTAATAGAATGTATTAAAATATTAATCATATATTCAGTGTTTGGTTATCAGAAATGTTTTTCTCTTTTGTTTGAATTTTTTAATTTTCCAGAACAAGAATTTTTAAAACATGCAATACCTGACTATTTTGTCAGGAGCACTGACCTCTTTTCCCTTATATTGTCAAATAAAATTAAAATGACAACAGCCAACACAGCAATAGCTGTCCAGTGTCCAGTGTGAATGAATCAAATTTATACCCAATCTGTTTTTTGTCAGATTATCAAATATATATTATTTGACATGCAGTAGAATTTCAGTAATTAGTTTACATGTGCCATGAGATGAAAAAGGTTGAAAATTGTTGCTCAAGAAAACTAAAACAGATAAAGAAAAAATACGTTTCCATCAACAAATGACTAATAGTCAAGAAAAGATTTGCTAAATGGTACATTTGAGAAATGGAGGCATTAATTGCTTTTGTATGTGAATATTTACAGATGAACTTATCTATTATATTAAAAATGTTTCCAAGTATCTGCCAAACTATTAAGGAAAAATAGGAAGTTTTCTGGGTGATGAGAAGATGCACTTGCTTTCTGCAATAGGCACATTGCTGAAGTTAAGGTTTTTATATAAGCTAAACTTTATTGAAGACAAACTGTGGATGTCAGTATATAATTTGATGTTTTGGTTAAGTAAATAGCTAATTCTTTATCTGTTTTATGATTGTGACACTTTGGATATCAGGGAGTCCAAGCCAATGTTTAAAGACACCAAATCTACCCAGTGTGGCTCAGTTGGTGGGTGCATCATTCCATACACTGAAAGGTTGCAGGTTCAATCACTGGTCAGGGAACATACCTAGGTTGTGAGTTTAATCCTGGTTGGGCATGTGCAGAAGGCAGCTGATTGATGTTTCTCTCTCCCATTGATATCTCTCTCTCTCTCTCTCTCTCTCTCTCTCTCTCTCTCTCTCTCTTCCTCTCTTTAAAAAAAGCAATAAAAATGCCCTTGGGTGGGGATTGAAATAAAATAAAGTAAAATCAAATAAGACACCAAGCCCCATGAACTTTGAATCCTTTTAACACAGCAGGTTGACTCTGGAACTTTCATCTCTAAAGCCCTCTGTTACTCCACTTTCTCCATCACTAAATGGTTTCTCAGCATTCAGTATAATGTCAGTATATGTTAGTGTTTTTCTTTTACCTTCATTTATGTATTTTTATTATGGTGTTTTGCTTTTTAAGTACAAAGGGAAATATATAGATTCAAATAAAAACATTTTACATTTTATAAAATCTTAGTAAATTTTATCACTTAAAAAATAGGAACATAAAAAATAGGAAGTCAAATAAAACAACTCAGCAATTACATAATTAATTTGATTTTTTTTAATTGATGAAATATTTCAGAGTCTCTCCCAAATGTTTCATTCCAGGAAACATTTGATTTTAAAAATGTTGTGTCTGTGATATCCAATGAGGAATAGTAAGCTAATGTTTTCCTAGATTTTATTCATGGGACACATGAATCTCGAGCCATTCAACTGAGGTCACATTTAAGACCAATTGTAAGTTTGTTTTAGGAGAAGGAAGACATGGTTTTATAACACAGGTATAATAACATATATAAATTACATAGGTTGTAGGATCTGGAAGCACCAAGTACCCGTTAACAATAAAAACATTTCTGTATGTGTTTTTGAAATAATTTGCATGGCTCAGGAGACTCCTGAATATGGACACATTAAGGGAAATCAGAGAGTAATGCAGTCCTACAAGACATGAATCACAAAAACACTCACTGATTCAGAAAGAAGAAAAGGAGAAAAAAGATGTGGCACCGGAAAGTAAGTAAGTACTCCTCAGAATTCATTCACAATGTTGAATGATTTTCTTATGTTGACTATGAATAAATAAATTACAAACAAGAGAGGAAAGTTCTGTTTTTTAAACATAGTAAAAATTTATGTATATAAAAACATATGAATAACCAACATATGTCAATAAAGCACCGAGACTTTCCCCAAGTAATGTAATTTTAAACATAAGAATAAATATGTATTTTTTCACATTATTTAAGTTTATGTACAAAAGGAAAAATATCCTTAAACTCAATTGTCTTCTGTATTTGCTGTTTGGCTGTAAGATTAAAATGCAATTTTGCTTTAAGTTATAATTCTTGATTTCTTAAAAAAACCTGTCATGTGCATGTGTCTTTAAGTGCTGAACTTGACTTTATGTGTTCATTAAAGTGCTAATAGTTTTTTCTGTGATTTCTAAAATTGATTAAATTTCATCATGCCGAGAAACCCTTATATATCTCATCTCTGCGGTAAACTCCTTTTGTGTAGAAAATTTATATACCTTATGCCTTAATTTTTTTGATGTCACTTATTTCTTTCTCTCATACAAACACATACTCATACACACAGAGACTATAGGGTTCCCCAACAGATAATATCAGATTTGATTTTTGCTTTAATATGATGATTTTACAAATTACTTTTATTTCAAACTCAGAATTGCTTCAATATTCCAATTCCTCATGAAATGGTGATAACGGAACATATTTCCCCCCATTATTTATTGGACTTTATATGAAATGAACTCTCCAAATTGGTCATTTGAAAAACCAAATATTGTGAACCCCTCTCACAGTATTGGAATACTGAATATATTCCATGTATTGGTTACAACTGACCTTTTTTTCCTTCATTATTATTCATTCATTGAGTATCTACTACTTAGTAAGTTCTCTGCTGAGCAAGGAGTTTAAAGCTTAATAAACAACATACTACAGGAAGCTTAACATAATGAAAGAGAAATCTCTGTATACAAGGTAGAAAAGTTATGCTACCCATGTGTGATGTGAGGGAGTGGAGGGAATATTATTCCAGGCAAGAAACCCAGAATGAGCTGGAGCCCCATTCAGGAAACACAGGCCGTTTGGTGTGGCTGGAATGTAAGGTGCAACTTGTTTTGACAAATTCTGTGTAGCATTATATACTCTCCTCTTCCAGAAAAAGCTGACTATAAAAATGCACTTCTTGCACATATACTTGACAGATATATTATACAGTCTAGTGTAGCGAATGAAAAGAGCAGTCTGCATCTATGATAAATGCATTTCCAAATTATGTAACTAATGAGGTGAACACCTTGATAAATTAATGTTTCTCTTCCCCATTACAGTCAATATATCTGAGGTTTAACTTGTCAGTTGCATAAACACATTTGGTAAAATTTACAAAATATGGTTGACATTGTATAAAATTGCTACCTAAAATTAATTACTTACTATTAAATGTAATCCATTTGTCTAAGAGTGGATCTCCTTGCTAGAAGCATTTTGAAAGAAAACAGTTTCCAGTGAGATCTGAGTGTCTTGTCTCATGCAAACAAGCGGAAGAGCCGGGGCTCGGTGGCATGAGTAAGAAACTGTCACAATCAATGTTGGTCCTCGCACAGGGCATATGCCAAGTTCTCCTGAGAGATCAAATGTCTACTGTATTTTGTTCTCAGTTAGAATTGTTGGCTGATCTGAGTAGGAGTTGGACAATACTAGTTCAACATACTAGTTATAAGGACGGTCAATTAACTTAAGGGAAGAGTAGATGATCTTAGTGAGAACTTCAAAAAAGGGAAAGGAAACATAAAAACAGAATTAAAATCATTCAAAGAACCAGTCAGATTTAAATACATTAGAGGGAATCGACAGTGTAGTAGATGAAGTAAGGAATCAAATCAGAGATTTGGACTATAAAGAAGCAAAAAAACACCCAATCAAAATAGTAAAAAGAAGAACTCCCCAAAATGAAGATTGTATAAGGGGTCCTTTGGAAAACTTCAAGTGTACAAACTTCACGTAGTGATGCCAGAAGGAGAAGAGAGAGAGTAAAGAACTGAAAACCTATGTAAAAATAAGGATAAAATCTTCCCTAACCTGGTAGAGAAAATAGACATACAAGTCCACGGCACAGAGAATCCCAAACAAGATGAGTCCCAAGGAGGCCCACACCAAGACACATCATAATGAAAATGCCAAAGGTTAAAGACAAAGAGAGAATATTTTAAAATATATTTTATTGATTATACTATTCCAGTTACCCCATTTCCCCCCCTTTATTCCCCTCCAACCTGCACACCCCTCCCATCTGCTTTCCCCCTCTTAGTTTATGTCCATGGGTCATACATGTAAGTTCTCTGGCTTCTCCTTTTCCTATACTACTCTTAATCCTCCCCTGTCCATTTTGTATTTACCCTGTACCTTTTCCCCCATGCCCCCCCTCACTCATCCTGCTGATGACCTTCCCTGTGATCTCCATTTCTGCGATTCTGTTCCTTTTCTAGTTGTTTACTTAGTTTGTTTTTGTTTTAGGTTCAGTTGTTGATAGTTGTGAGTTTGTTGTCATTTTATTGTTCATAATTTTGATCATTTTCTTTTTCTTAGATAAGTCCCTTGAACATTTCATATAATAAAGACTTGGTGATGATGAACTTGATCTTATTGGTGAAGCACTTTATCTGCCCTTCCATTCTAAATGATAGCTTTGCTGGATAGAGTCATCTTAGATGTAGATCCTTGCCTTTTGTAACTTCAAATACTTCTTTCCAACCCCTTCTTGCTTGCAAGGTTTCTTTTGAGAAATCAGCTCATAGTCTTATGTGGACTCCTTTGTAGGTAACTGTTTCATTTTCTCTAGCAGCTTTTAAGATTCTCTCCTTATCTTTAATCTTAGGTAATGTAATTATGATGTACCTTGGTGTGTGCTTCCCTGGATCCAACTTCTTTGGGACTCTCTGAGCTTCCTGGACTTGCATATCTATTTCCTTTGCCAGACTAGGGAAGTTCTCCATTATATTTTCAAATAAGTTTTCCATTTCTTCCTCTTCCTCTTCTCCTTCTGGCACCCCTATTATTCAGATGTAGGAACATTAAAAGTTTTCCTGAAGATCCCTAAGCTTCTCATTTTTAAAAATTCTTATTTGTTCATTCTGTTCTAGTTGAATGTTTATTTCTTCCTTCTGCTCCGAATGGTTGGTTTGAGTCCCAGTTTCCTTCCTTTCACTGTTGGTTCCCTGTACATTTCTCCTTATTTCACTTTGCATAGCCTTCACTTTTTCCTCAATTTTGCAACCATATTCAATCATTTTCTGTGAGCATCCTGATTACCAGTGCTTTGAAGAGATAGGTTGGCTATCTCTTCATTGCTTAGTTCTATTTTTGGAGCTTTGATATATATAATGTCTCAGCACTGTTGTTACATTGTAAGGGGTGGAGCCTTTGGTATTTGCCAGGGCGGAGAAACCCACGTCACTGTATTGTGGTGCTGTATGTAGGGGAGGAGTCTGAGAGGGAACAATGCTTCTTGCTTTGCTCTTACCCTGCTTTCAGTCACTTCCTTTGCTATTCATAAGCAAATTGGGCCCTTCTAGTGCTGATTACCAGGTGGGTGGGTTTGTGTACATTCTAGGGCCCTGTGGGTCTTTCCAATAAACTCTCCTATGAGGCTGAGAGTTTCTCCCACTGCTGCAACCCCACAGGTTTTTACCATCAGAGGTTTTGAGGCTTTATTTCCCCACACTGGAACCCTGGGTTTGCAGTATTCTCTCTCCCCAGTTGTTCTTCCCAATTATCTGCACCCAAATGTGGGTCCACCCAGTCCTCCAGCCACTGCCTTGCCACACGTCCTCTCTGCCCCAGCTGCCTGTCTCCACCCCTCCTACCGGTCTGAATGACTATTTCTTCTTTAACTTCTTGGTTGTTGGACTTCCATACAGTTTGATTTTCTGGTAGTTCTGGTTGTTTTTTGTTTTTAAATTTTTTGTTGTCCTTCTTTAGGTTGTGCGAGGAGGCAAAGTGTATCCCAAAGAGAAAATCTTAAAAGTAGAAAAAGGAAAGCAGTTAGTTATATACAAGGGAGCACCCATAAAAGTGTCAGCTGATTTCTCAACAGAAATTTTGCATGTCAAAATGGAATGACAAGAAATATTCAAAGTGATGAAAAGCAAGGATTTATAACCAAGATTGCTCTACTTAGCAAAACTATCATTTAGAATCAAAAGATAAAGAACTTCCCAGACAAGAAAAAGCTAAAGGGGTCCATCACCACCAAACCAGTATTACATGAAATGTTAAAGGCCTCTTTTAAGAAGAATAAAAGAAGAAAAATAAAAATATGAGTAATAAAATGGAAATAAATGCATATCTATCAAGAATTATTTTAAATGCAAATGGTTAAATGTTCCAATCAAAAAAATATATGGAGGCTGAATAGATAACAAATAAGGCCTCACATATGCTGTAAGAGACTCATTTTAGATTAAAAGACACACACAGACTTAAAGTGGTAGAAAAAGATATTTTATGAAAATGAATACAACAAAAAGTTGAGGTAACAATACTTATACCAGACAAAATAGACTTTAAAACAAAGGCTATATAATAAAAAGCAAAGAAGGACCTAGCAATTCCAATTGTGGGTATTTATCTGAAGTAACCCAAAACACTGAATTGAAAAGTCATGTACACTGCAGAGAAGCAATCTAAGTGTCCATCTATAAATGAATGGATAAAGAAGTGATATTTATATCTAAATCTATCTATTATCTATCTATCTAAGAAAGGACCTTCCAAAAAATGGAATTATCTTCTGGAAGGTGGGCCCCTTGTAATACAGGCTTCTCCCATTAGGTGAGTGTTCTAGGAACCCATCTATATCAGTGTATCAGCTGGCATTGTTGTGAGAGGCTGTGCTCGGTTTCAGTGAGATTTTTTTGAAGACTCTTTCAACATGTTTGCATGTTTGATTTATGAGTGCACTTGCCCAGACTACTCAGAGTGTTCAGTTTTTGATCAAAAATGACATGACCCCAGTATCCCCAACTTCCCTATTCACCCAATTTCGCCCCAATCAACTTATTTGTTGTTTCCTTGGATGAAAAAAGTCCTCAAATGGAAATGTTTTGCCAATGTGGAAGAGGTGAAAAAAAAATTGCTAAAGCACTAGAAGGCATCGAAATTAATGAGTTCAAAAGTGTTTTGAACGGTGGAAAAAAATCTCAATAAGTGTATTGTATCAAATGGAGAGAGCTTTGAAGATGATTAAAGTTTAAACATGTAAGAATACACAAGTGTTTATAAATAAATTCTGTTTTTGAGGGGTTTCCTCAAAAACCATACCTACTTATATATAAATACATACACATATATACATATGCATACTCATATATACTATACATATATACACATATGTATATTTATATTTATAAATACATATGTTGTAACATATACATGTATATTTACACATATACATGTGTGTGCATTTGCATAGGAACATGCAATATATGTGTGCACACTTACACATAGATATATGCATATTTATATGCACACATGCATATTTGTATGCACATGCATGTTTATATGCATGTGTGTGTGTATGTGATGGAATATGACTCAGCCATAGAAAAAGGAATAAAATCTTGCCATCTGCAACAAATATGGGCCTAGAGGAAAATGAATATCATATGATTTCACTTATATGTAGAAGCTAAAAAACAAAAGAAAAAAACAAGCAGGACAAAAACAGTCACATAGATATAGGGAATGGACTGACGGTTGCCAGAGGTGACGATATTTGAAGGTGTGAGTGAAAAAATGAAGGGATTAAGAAGTGAAGATTAGTAGTTACAGAACAATCATGGGTATGGAAAATACAGCATAGGGAATGTTGTCAATAATAGATGTCAGACAGGTACTTGGTTTATAGAAGTGATCACGTAGTGAGTTATATAGTGTCTAATCATTTACTGCGTTTTGCACCTGAAACTAATATAATATTGTACATCTCCTATAATTAAAAAATAAAAAATATATATTTAATGTTAAAATATATACAGTAAAGATAAAAAAAAAAAGTCTAGTCGTAGTCAGTGTGTCATCCTGTAAACCTGAAGTCATGGGTTCGATCCCCAGTCAGGGTGCATGTCTACCTTGGGGGTTTGGTTCCCAGCAGGGTATGTAAAAAAGGCAACCAATTAATGTTTCTCTCTCTCATCAGTGTTACTATTCCTCTCCTTCTCTCTAAAATAAATAAGCATGTCCTCAGGGGAAGAGTAAAAAATTTTAAAAAATCTATATCATATATTTTTGCATGAAAGTTTAAAATCAAATAAATTGTTTGAAATTATTTTGTAAATTTTATCAGTAAGAATGCAGTAATTTTTATATCATATTTTTGAGAGACTAAATTTCATTTTTTATATTAAGAGAGAACTCTTTCTTTTTAAAGATTTTATTTATTTATTTATTTTTAGAGAGAGAGGAAAAGAAGGAGAAAGAGAGGGAGAGAAACATCAGTGTGTGGTTGCCTCTCATGTGGCCTCCACTGGGGACCTGGCCTGCAGCCTAGGCATGTGCTCTGACTGGGAACCCAACTGGTGACCCTTTGGTTCGCAGCCCATGCTCAGTCCACTGAGTTACACCAGCCAGGGCTCCCCTTTCTTTTTTAAGTAAGTGATCCATTCTTTGATTTTAACGTGATTACAATCTTTCTTCTATCATTGATACAACAGTTTTACAGTTTAAACTGCAATATCGTTTGGTTGTTTGGCTTATTCTTTTTTTAATTTTTATTATATTTTTTCCATTACCATTTATTCTCCTTCTACCCACCTCCCTCTGTCAGTCACCACACTTGATAGTCTGCAAACTTCCTATGAATTTTCTATTTCTTCTTACAGAGATGATGCACTAATTTAAATTGTGACAGACTTGGTTAAATTAAAAACCATGGTATATTTAAAAAAACTTAGTATGAGATTTTATTCTTGTAATGTTAGCATAGAGCAGATTGTAAAATGAAAATATTAAAACCACAAAGGATTAAAATGCTGAAACAGGAGATAGCTTTAAGAGATCATTTGTAACTTTCTTGTTTTCCACAGATTTTTGTTTATTCTTTTTCTTTTACATTCTATTGATGTGTAGAGTAAGGCATAAGTGTACAAATTACAATGTACTCATCAATCTTTATAAAATGAATTTAGCTATTTAATCAGTGCCCGTAACAAGCAATGTAACATTTATAAAACCCCAGAAGTTCCCTTACCGTATCTTTTTCCTACTCCACTCCTCTCCAAGGGTAAAATCTACCAGGTTTAGGTTATAGAAGGAAGAGAAGGATGAAAATGAAGGCGTTGGGTCTGCAATTTGGTTAGTGAAGGGGTGAAGAATTGAAGTATGTGACGTTACCTAAAGGACTGTTTGCTCAATGAAGTGACAAATTTGACCACCACCACCAAGTCCAATCCACCAAGGAAACTTATGTATCCTGGTTTTGAACTAGGAATGAGACTTCTTTGACCATTTGAAATCATAAGTACCCTCATGAAGGTTCAGAGTTCATATCCATGTTACATAATTTTCCAAACACGCTATAGCCAAGAATGTTTTCTGGAGTTGCCAGGTGGTTTGTGTCCTGTAGCAGAGCTGTGATTTCCGAACATGGCCTCACCAACATACAAGGGTGAGCAAAAGTAGGTTTACAATTGTTCATATGGAAAGTAATACAATAATTAATAAATAATAATACAGGACTGAACTCTGTTTTATGTACTCACAACTATAAATTTTGGCCAATTCCTGTATATCTGTGTCATCCTCTTCTAACAAATCTTCCTCCCCTTAAATATGGGTACGTGTCTTAAACTTCATGTCATAGGGCATGGCAGAAATGACTATGTGACTTTTGAGGGAAGTCATAAAAGGTAGTACCTAGTTCTCTCTTGCTTAAAACAAGTGCCTTTGGAGCTCTGTGCTGCAAAAGGAGAAATACGAATGCCTTGATTTTTAGCTGGGAAAAAACCATATGTACATACACAAAGAGCTCACTGAGGAACCCCAGCTGCTCTAACTTCTCGCTGTTCAAGTTTCTCATGCAGACATTATGGTGGAAGGAGCTTGTCCTCCTTTATGTATGAGGAGGGTATATTTATCTTTATCATTTATTTGTCCTCATTTATCTTTGACTATTATAGTCATAGAGTAGACTTCTCCTTACTAAAAAAAGAGATTTATTTAATGAAAACATAAACTTTTATCTGTATAATAATTAAATCACATTTTATCAATATATTTATATAAATATCAGAACAATAATTTTAATATAAAATAAAAAACATCAATATTACCACACTTCAATATTTAATATTAATATTACTTAATATTTCTCCACTTTGTTTGCTCAGGCAATTTCCTATTTAGTTTTAGTGGGCATTTTTTATTGTTCTGCCTTGTCTTAATGATTCCAAAATTTAAAAGGGGTTATTCAATAAAATTGTTCAGACCCTGAAACATTCAAATAATGGAAAATATGCCTTTGTAAAGCACAGGCATGTCAGTTTTTTATTCTTTTTTATGGTTTTGACTACTTTATGACTTTTTCTCAATAAAAACCATAAAATTAAAACGACCATGCAAAGGTTTATGAAGCGCCTCTGACCGAACATGGTGAAACTAACAGTGGCAAAATTGTTTCCTGAATCTGCTAAAATACCCGGAGGAGACCACTTCACAAGGCATAGGCCAACAAGAGGTCTGGGAAATCCATTTTGGGGGGAAACCCCTCATCTTGCAGCTGTACATGGGAAAAAAGTGTCAGTGTCCACGAGGTATATTTTAAACATTGCACGGCATATCTCAAACACCTTAGCTATCATACCTCAGAAGGAAACACATAAGAAAAACCTTGACAAAAATTAAAGCATAATTATTACTGAAATTATGAACACGATTGGCTTCTAGAACATTACTCATAGTCCATATCTTAGTAATAGAGTTCCATATCTTAGTAATAGAGACAGAAAGCGAGTGATAACAATATCGAATTACTGGATTACATTTCTCTCACCATTCCTAAAATTAAAAATCACACCATCTGAAGACTATGAGTTAAGTGTATTGGAGTCTATGTTCAAATTATATTGACAAAGTGTTTCTCTAAGCATCCAATAGGTTTAGCTCTTTGCCGTACATATTTTTATATAAGGGGGTTAAAAATTGCATATATTGCTCAATGTATAAAAGTAAGCAACACTTGTGACCATAGAAGTGTTAACAGTTATTTGCTTCTTATTTCCTTTGAGGGAGATCGAGACCAGAGGATAGAAGAGGAGGCAGTGTGATATAACAACAGACCGGTGCAGTCACGGCAGTTGAGAAATTTCTGCAACCTGGCTTTCAAATCTTTATTATATCATTGTTCTCTTGGTCATATTATTTATTATAGTGATCATTATCATATAAACTCTGTTTAATAATGGCTTAAACAAATCAGTTTTCTTCTTCTTTTTATCAGTTACAAAAAGAGGTGGTGATGGTCATAGCTACTATAGTTCAATAATCTTGCAGTCTTTTGTATGAGCAAGTCTCATGGCCTAACCCTAAGTTCCCACGATAAAAACAGCCTTAAATGGCAGCAACAGAATGTAAGAGTGGTTTAAGCTCCACTGCTCCCGTTATAAGGAAGCAAGTGTTTTCTCATGAGCAACCCTTGTAGATTTTTATAGACACCTCATTGTCCGGAACTATGTCATGTGACCCCTTTCTAATGACAATGAGGCTAAGACAGTGAGACTTAACTAATCTTATAAATACAAAATAATTAAAAATTCTTTTTAAAAGGTGCATCATTTCAGAAAAAGATTCTAATAAAAGTTTGCAGTGGACGTATTTTATTTTATTTTATTATTATTATTTTTTTAAGATTTTATTTATTTTCAGAGAGAGGCGAAGTGAGGGAGAAAGAGCAATGTATGGTTGCCTCTCACATGGCCCCCAATGGGGACCTGGCCCGCAACCCAGGCATGTGCCCCAACTGGGAATCGAACTGGGACCCTCTGGTTCCCAGCCCGCGCTCAATCCACTGAGCTACACCAGCCAGGCATTGCAGTGGACGTATTTTAAAATGTTCTTTCAAGAACTGCACCTGGGCATTCTGGAAAATATTATGAAGGCAGGTATCGCAGCTTGAATAGCACTATACTACAAATATTCTAGGAAATTTGTAAATCTAAAAATGTTTCTCTGAGACCATAAAAGGACTAGTATATCCATAATGCTTAGGACAAAGGACTTAATGTGCTACCAAGCATTATTACTTTTATAACTTTTATTGTTGATTTTTGCTACTGGCATTAAATTTGTTTTTCTTGCTAAGGCAATAGAATAGATTTTAGGTAGGTGATAATAATACATTTTGTTCTGTGAAAAAATATTATGCAGTGGAAAAGAGAAAATTTAATTGTGAACTCTCTATATAATACTGAAAGATATAAAGAAATTATATTCATATTACCATATTATACTATAAAACTATTTTTTATAAATTTAGGATAATTATTTATTATTATATTTAAGATATGTAGTTTTCAGCTCTGACCTCATAATAATAATAATATAAAATTATTTAAGGCAAATTTTTTTGAATCTGCTAAAAGCAAATTTTGGATCTTTTATTAAAAAAGGGGGCTTAAATGTGTTTTAGTAAGTTTTTTACATGTGTATTTTGAATGTCTACAACACTGTATAATGAATGTACCATTTTATTATTAATTTTATCCACCAGACATATACATGAAATAGTAATAAAAAAGAAGCAGTTTCTTCACTAGATATGCATTTATTTTAAAAAGGACCTCATAATTGCTAAAATACTTGGGTCAAACCATTACCTCTTTTCTGCTGAACCATTCCTAATGTCAAGGGGAAAGACAACGTGGCCAGACTCAATCTGTTTAGTTTATAATCCCTGTCTTTGCCTCCCCTTGAGATAAAGTTGTGCACTTTCACTATCAAGTGTCACTTTGCATCCATCATTGGGCCTTTCAGTGGTCTCCAAATTCTTCCAAGAATCAGGACATTGCAGTCTTAAAGATTATTATATAATGCTGAGTAATAAACATTAAAAATAAGATAAAACTAAAAGGTGAAATTTATTTTAATGATATATTTTGTTTAACCCAATATTCCAAAATATTGTCATTTCACTGTGTACTTAGTGTAAACCTATCAATGAAATTTTTTTTGTACTAAGTTTTCAAAATCTATCTTTTAGAGTACATCTCAATTCAGATTAGCTGTAGTTAAAGTGTCAAAAGTGACAGTGGCTAGTAGCTACTCTACCAAACAGTCTAGCTTCAGAGGATCTAGGACGCTGTTATTCTGTTTCAGGTTGACTAAAGAAGCAGCATTATCTTCACTGTCAAGATAGGTGCATGGTTAAAAAGGTTTTATATCATTTGAGATGCAGAACAAAGATGCATGCCTAAATGAAATACATAACCATTTGTACTTGGAGATAAATCAAGCATGCATGTTAAGCCAAAACATAGACCACATGTAAGAAAATATTTAGATAATCATCACAAGTCTGCTTTTAATTTTGAAATATTTGAAACATAACCATCAAATATTAGAGAACAGAAAAAATTTTATGCAATCCAACAGTAGAACTTTATAGAAGCAATAAAATAGGTATATAATATATATTTAATAGCATGAATATGATATCTATGAAATATTTTTAAATACTTGCAACAAGATGCTTCCTTTTCAAAGTGCACATAAGTCGTGTAAGTTAGAGAGGAATTTAAGAATAATTTTAAAGAAATGATAACTAAGGGTAGGCAATTGTGGAATATAACAGTCGTGAATGCCAAGGCTATGCCATTCTTCCATGGGCCCTAAAGTGAGAGATAGATGCCCTACTTTGTTAAGAATTCTTTGCCAGTGCATATTGCAAAGCTGCAGGTATTGTCAGCTGTTATAGCGAGTCCCAGGGAGAAGATTTGTCCCCAGAATTCATTATGTTGCAAAGCCACATAACCACATTGCAGAGTGACGAAGTACTGAAGCCTTGGTGCATGAGACTGACCAACTGCCCTGAGAAGATTATCATCAAAACAAAGGTACTGATGCAAAAGTAAGATATTCATGAGAAGTGTTACTACGGATACCACACTCTGACCTGTTGCTATGGTTGGTGCCTTAGAATTGGCTAAATAGGCCATCACCATAAGAGTAAATATGATGATGAAGGCCTCTACCACCAGTTTCAATTCTAAAAAGAAGTATGTTATACAAGGAAATACGATGCTTGCTAATGTTCTGGTTTACAAATCAGATAACAGTTTTCCAAAGAAATGAAATGCCACTCTGTAGTATCTACTGATACATTCACTTATAAAGAGATCCTCCTCTGCCACAAGTAGCTCCGGGCATGCTATGCAACTAAAACATTGGACTTTTTTGTCAGGAAGAAGAACACTGAGCTCTACTTTGGGTTCCCAGGAGGTGGCTTTGTAGATGATAGAAAATAGCATCTATAATCAGTCCCGGATGTTACTCTCATAACATCCATAGAAGATGTTATGAAAACTTAACATAGCTCTATCAGTAAACACCTTCAGGTCACCCTGGAGAGGCCACTGGATTTCTTTGTAACATTGGAGTAAAAACTTTCTCATTCCCAGACATCTGGGAAGCTTCTGCCTTTCTCATCTGGCCCTAATAGATTTGGTCACCACTGGTTGCCCACATACTTCATGATGTATATTTATGTAAAATAAGTCACAAAATATTATATCTGGTATGATTTCGCTTTGGTAAACTAAAATATGATTATTTGAACATACATGTATAATGAAAAGTTGAAAAGCTATAGATCAAATTAAAATGTAATAATGGCTGTCTGACTTTTAAAAATTTTTATATCCTTTTCATATGCTTAGCTATATTATTTAACTCTAAATGCTACTTTTTTGTATATAACATATAATACATGTGTGACAGCAATTACATGAATAGGTAATCAGGAAAGCTTTCTACTATAAACATTTGTATACGTAGGACAAATTTTATCATTCTCA
This sequence comes from Micronycteris hirsuta, assembly GCA_004026765.1. Taxonomy (NCBI): domain Eukaryota; kingdom Metazoa; phylum Chordata; class Mammalia; order Chiroptera; family Phyllostomidae; genus Micronycteris; species Micronycteris hirsuta. Next base: position 26,555 of record PVJI01010307.1, on the reverse strand, counting down.
TACTGCATAACTGCCATTATATAAGGACAGCACAATTCCTGATTTCTAAATTTAAGAAAGAGTTTGAAACCAGCTCAGCAAATCTCTGACAATGCGGTTGGTGTTTTTGCTTCCCTAAGCTGATGGGTATGTGAGGCTGGTGGGAGCTTTTTCATAACCTAGAAGATTGGGTATTCAATGGCAAATAAATATAAAATTATATCCTAAACAAATTGCATTTGTATGGCAAGATAAACTCTAAACTCAGGATTCACAAGAGTTTCGGGATAAAGTATTTCAAATTTTTAGCTCATAAAGCCTATTAGGATTGCTATTGATGAATAACAAATCCTTACAAAACAGCCAGCTTAAAACACTTTATATTATTGGGTGTTATGGTTTAGACTTCAGAAAGGGAATAGTGGAAGTGTTTTGTTTACTGTATGATGTTTTGGGAATATGCTTGTGAAGAATTGACAAATAAGCCCCTGGCCAGGTAGCTCAGTTAGTTGGAGCATCATTCTATATATCAAAGGGTGGTGGCTTTGATCCTCAGTCAGGGTAACTGTCTAGTTTGTGGGTTCAATCTCTAGTTGGGGTGTGTATAGGAGGCAACCGATCAACGTTTCCCTCTCTCTCTCCCTTCCTCTCTCTCTAAAAATCAGTAAACGTATCTTTGGATGAAGATTTTAAAAAGAAAAAAATTGACAAATAGGATGACTCCAGGGCTGGGGCTGAAATCAACCAGAAGAGTCTTCACATGTCTGTGAGTTGACATTAGATGCTGTATAGGAACTCAGAGAGAGCTCACAGGAACACTACAGGGTGGCCTCTCCGTGTGATCTGGGCTTCTCCATTGAGTGCAGGCCCCAAGGTTCCAAAGTAAAGTATCCCAGTAAACTAGTCAGAATCAACATGGCTTTTATGATGTAGCTTCAGAAGTCCTGCACCATTGCTTCCACCATATTCTATTATATTTGTTAAATGTGACTTATTTATAGTAGCCAAGAGTCAAAGGAAGAAGACAGAGGTGTCACCTCAATGAGAAGAGTGTTAAAGGATTGGTGGACATAGTTTAAAAACACCACGGTCTTCATTTTGGCTAAAAATTGCATCCTATATTCCTTCCACTTGCAAAACATACCTTCTAAGATCCCTCTAGTTTTCTTTCATTGCAGCATTAGGCTCAGGATCAAGGCCCAGGATCGCATATTCTAAATCACATCCAGGTCAGATGAACTTACTCAGGTATAGTCACTACTGATATGAAGACCTGTGAAACAAAAAACCCGTTTTCTGCCCCTTCTGCCCAAACCCTTCTCTCAAGCATATGTAACATCTATGACAAGAGAGGCTTTGGATACCCACTATTGACACACTGACTTAAAGGTTACAAATTATGAGCTCAAATAGAAAATTAAAAGGCCTGTTAGGAAGTAATCTAAAATGATTGAATACAATGAAATCTCAATTAAAAGTAGGTTTAGAATGTCAAGAATTTATGCTATGATAAATAATAAAATTAATATTTAAAAAATTAAAATCTAATGTAAATTAAAATCTTAAAAAAGAGTTACTATGAGGTAGTGGATGTAGGTTTTAAATATAGAATTTTAGGAATAAAATACTATTAAAATTTGAAATGCATTTCATGGGCAAAATAGCTGTTTAAGATAAAATGGAAGGCAATTAGTTAACGCAAAGAAATGACTAAGGAGAATGAAGGAGATTAGTGCAAAAAATGTGAGATCTAAGAGTCTTGTGGGACAAACTTATGTGTTATAATGTATTCTAATGGGGTCCCCTTGAGAAAAGAAAATGAGTAATACATGATGTTAAAATGAGTGAAAATATTCTAGAGTTATCTTAAATCTTTGGGTTCTAAAAGTATAATCAGTTCCCAGTGAGGATAAATAACAATATATCTATACCAAGAAATACTCTAAAGGAAATTCAGAGTCTGAGAGATCTTATAAGCAGCCTGGAGAAAGCAGAATAACTACAAAAAACTATAAATTTGATATCAACACAATAATTAATATTCACAGTTTTTGGAGAAAATAATTACTAGTATAGATTTACAACTCAGGCACACTACCATTAAGAGTGGGCATGAAATAGACATTTTCTAGAGAAACAATGAATGAGAGCCCACCATTCATAGATATTCATAAAAAAATCTTACTAAAGATGCCCTGGCCAGGACAGCTCGGCTGGTTGGAGCATCATCCCATAACCAAAAAGGTATAGGTTTTGATTCCCAGTCAAGACACATACTTAAGTTGTGGGTAAGATCCCCGGTACTAGTGGGAACAGTCCCTGCTCAGGGTGCATACAGGGGTGGAGGGGTTGGAGGTGGCCAATCGATTATTTTCTCTCACATCTATGTTTCTTTCTCTTCCTTCTCTCTCTAAAAAGTAATGAAAAACAATGTACTCAGGTGAGGAAAAATAAGAATTAAAAAAAAATCGTACTAACAATGTCATTTAGGAGAAAGAAATCTCCACATACTTGAATGGAGTAGAATACTAGATGCAATCATGATCAAATAATCTGTTAAATATATGTCTAAATGCAATTAAGGCTTACTAAATTTTGTATATATAAAATAATGTACAAGAGCACTGGCTGGTGTAGCTCAGTGGATTGAGTGCGGGCTGCGAACCAAAGGGTCACTGGTTTGATTTCCAGTAAGGGCACATGCCTAGGCTGCAGGTCAGGTCCCCAGTGGGGGCTGTGTGAGAAGCAACCACACATCAATGTTTCTCTCCCTCTCTTTCTCTCTCCCTTCCCCTCTAAATAAATAAAAATATTTAAAAAATGAAATAAAATAAAGAATGAGAAAATTGTATAAGACAAGAAGCAATAGAGTAGTTGAAGGTGATGGATAATAAGCGTATTTTATATACCCTGTAGGAGAATAATCACAACTAACATTAAATGGTGTTAAATAACTTATGCTTATTTAAATGGCTAAAATATCATGAAAATGAGAGAAAGAAGAAAATAAGGAAAGAAACCTTGTTTTAGAAATGCAGAAGACACAACAGTTAGAAAGTTGAATAGAATACAGCAAACGTCATTGCAAATGTATGCCATATTCTCGAGATGGTAAGTGCTACACCTCGGTTCAAGAAACAAAGCGTAAATCAAACCCTAGAGGGAAAGATGTGAACAGATGTAGCGGCTGTGTAAGAAGACATACCTTTATAGTGGTAACCAAAGTTTTGGCTGACAATGGTCTAAAAGGCGAAGTGTAAGCTATAAACCTGGGCAAAAAGTGTTCACTGATGCATCAGCTGTACTTGGTGACATTAGTTGATAGTGGCAATCAAAGATCTTGAGTATTAATGGTCAGAGAGTTACTGGGTGAAGGTAGCATTTAGGAATTTGAGAAATGGATTCTGGCATAAAGACAGGGTCTCTGTTCTCTGTATAAATGTAGACCAAATCAAGAAATGCCCACTTTCAATGGAAAAATAAAAGAAATTATTGTCCTTTTCAGTTGTGGTTGTGGATAGGGTAGACAAAAATATTACTGACATTTTTGTGACCACATGCTTCAATTCACATGGGTTTTGTATTAATATTTATACTATTTTACATGTGAGGTTTAGGAAGACAGACAACACACAATTTTTGAGGAAAAGTCCATCCAAATATGAATTTTTAATCTAAAATAATGAAGTACAAAAAGAAGCGAGCTACCATAATGCCAGTAGCAGAGAAAAACAAATAACATGATTAATCTGTAGAGATCTGTGGGCTGGGGGTTTGGATAAGCACATCTGTGATAGTGCCAACAATAAAATTTTTTAAAAAATCTTCCCAAAATAGGCCCGGTTGGTGTAGCTCAGTGGATTGAGCGCGGGCTGGGAACCAAAAGGTCCCGGTTCGATTCCCAGTTGGGGCACATGCCTGGGTTGCAGGCCAGGTCCCCAGTGAGGGCCATGTGAGAGGCAACCATACATTGCTCTTTCCCTCTCTCTTCTCCTCTCTCTAAAAATAAATAAATAAAATCTTTAAAAAAATCTTCCAAAAATACTACTGAACAGAATTATTGGATGGAGATTATGTGGTATAGACTGGCTGGTTGCTCTCCTAACTTAGTTCATCTTCCTCTTGGATTTAGTGACAGAGTGATCACATGTCCAAGTTTCCCTTGTGGTTGACTATGGCCTATGGAATGTGTTTAAAAATGATGTATGTCATTTCTAGGCCGAGTTGATATAAACTTCCAACATGCAATCCTCTACTTTTTCTTCTTCTTTTTTTCCCCATATTCTTGTAGAATAGCGAGAACAGAATGGGTTTGGAAGGGGACTCAAGATGCTCAAGGAGTTGTACTCCCAAATAGAAAAGACCACTCAGCCCCAAACACCTGGTTGATGTGATTTATTTACATTTGCAAGGAATATGTGGCACAGAGATTGGTTATGTGTTTGCAGCAACAGTTAGCAGTAAACAAATCAATAAACTGTAGAAATGTGCATGAGTGATTAAATAAAGAAATTAAAAATGAAGAAAAGTTATTTCAGTAAGGAACAGAGAGATTTGGAAAAGAATCAAAGTGTATACCTATAAATTAAATTTTAGATATAATTAAATACAGCATTTAATTGTTTTTAATTCATATTAATTGGAATCAAAGGCACTAGTAAACTGGCAGAATTATTCAGAGTACAAATTATGCAGAATGCAGCACACAAAGACAAAATTGTGGGAGGTGATAGATTAAGAACATGGAGAACATAGGCAGGAAAATCTCAGACATTCCATGCAGTAATATTTTCACCGACATGCCCCCTAGAGTAAGGGACATAAAGGAAAGAATAAACAAATGGGATTTCATCAAAATAAAAAGCTTCTGCCCAGCTAAAGAAAACAGCATTAAAATCAAAAGAGAAGCAACTGTATGGGAAAACATATTTGCCACTGATACATCAGACAAGAGTTTGATCTCCAAAATATATAAAGAACTCACACAACTTCACTCCCGGAAGACAAACACCCAATTAAAAAAATGGACAAAGGACTTGAACAGACACTTCTTCAGGGAGGACATACAGAGGGCCCAGAGACATATGAAAAGATGTTCAGCATCACTAGCCATCAAAGAGATGCAGATCAAAACCACAATGAGATATCACTTCACACCGGTCAGAATGTCCATCATTAACAAATCAACAAACAACAAGTGTTGAAGAGGCTGTGGAGAAAAGGGAACCCTAGTGCACTGTTGATGGGAATGCAGACTGGTGAAGCCACTGTAGAAAACAGTATGGAATTTCCTCAGAAAACTAAAAATAGAACTGCCTTTTGACCTGACAATTCCACTGCTGGGATTACCTAAAGGTCCTGAAACACCAATTCAAAAAAACCTATGCACCCCAATGTTCATAGCAGCACAATTTACAATAGCCAGGTGCTGGAAGCAACCTAAGTGCCCATCAGCAAATGAGTGGCTCAAAAAAAAAATTGTGGTGCATTTACAACTGGAGGAATACTATGCAACAGAAAGAAAGAAGGAGCTCCTACCCTTCACAACAGCATGGATGGAACTGGGAAGCATTACGCTAAGTGAAATAAGCCAGTCAGTGAAAGACAAATACCCCATGATCTCACCCACAAGTTGAACTTAATCAACAAAACAAACAAGCAAGCAAAGTAAATGAGAGACATTGAAATAAAGAACAGTCTGACAATAATCAGAGAGGAGGGGGGAGAGGGTTAAGAGGGGACAACGGGGTGGCCATCAGGAACATATATGAAGGACACATGGACAAAGCCAAAGGGGATGGGTTCGAGGGTGGGAGGTGAGGGTGTGTGCGGAGGAGGGGCATGGTGGTTTGGAAATGGAGACAATTGTACTGGAATAACAATAAAAAATGTGCTGTGAATTGTAAAATATGAAAAAAAATTATTAAAAACCTGCTAAGAGGGGAAAAAAAGAGACATGGAGAAATGCCAAAATACTTCTTATAGGAATTCTCACATTTTAAGATGAGAGAAGGAGAGAAGGAGAGGCACCGTTTTATGACATATGAATGAGAATGTTTCAGATCTGATGAAAGAATCACATTAAGAAAGCACAGCGTATCCCAAGCAGGTAATAAGAAATCTATACTTTCAAACCTGTAAAACTGAAGATCTCAAAAGTTAAGATAATCTTAAAAACCATCCAAGTGGAGCAACAAATCAATGTTTCTCTCCCTCTCTCTCTCTCTCAAATCAGTAAAAAAGAAAACTAAGAAAAGACATATTACTTAGAAATTAAAAAAATAGCAGATTCCCAATTATAACAACAATATCCACCAAGTGTGGAGACATACCATCCAAAGTACTGAAACACATTGTGTGTCAAAGAGCAAGTAACTTACTGAAACTGAGAGTGATTATTTTATTATTTATCATTATTTTTTAAAAGTTCAAAATGTTTACCATCAATAGGTCACCATTAAAGGAAATTCCAGGAAGAAAAAAAAAAAAACATACTGAAGAAAAAACTGAATCCATAGAGCCAGTTAAGCAAGCAAAATATTAATTACTAATACTAAATATGAACCACAATAATTCATTTTATTCTTCCTTTTATTGGAATATTTTACTCATAGAATTTATAATCTGAACATATTTATAGGGAAGGTTATTAACACCTATGAGACAATGAGGCTCAAAAGTTGACTTTATTTATAATTGATATCTATTCAAATAACTCCCTAAATTTTGACCTCCTTCTCAGTAAGAAAAGAAAGATGACACATCTGAATTGTTAGAGCTTGTACACGTGATAAGGTTTAATAGGAGATTTCACATAAAGTGTTTTATATCATGCCACAGAGTAAAACTCCATCACTAGTAAGAAGATAAAGAACAAAAGAAATAGAAAAGAAAAAGAACATGAAAGGAAAAAAAGAGGAAGAGGGATAAAGTTTCAGGAGGAAATACATTCAATGCACCACACGTAACTGCAAAGTTATATAATAACTTTAAAAGATACTAAGAAATACTTTCATTATTTCTTATCTAGTTTTTCACTCTAAATGTAAATGATAGTATTAATAAAATTATAAAAGCTTTTTCTACAAAAGTAAATTTAATGATTAAACATTTTTATTTAACTAATAAATACATTGCACATGTTATTTAAAACAAATCAAATACTAGGTAAATACATCTTTGTACACTGAGATAAAAATATGTTATAAATTGTAAGTATGAGAAAATTAAGAAAATATTTTCTTTGGCTTATATATTAAGTACATATTACATGTTAATATGTAGTAGTGATTACTTTCTTGATATTTCCGGAATTTGAGATTTCAATCTAAAGTTATTAAATATGGAAGATTCTGCTAGCTATTAAAAAGAAGAAAATACCCAAATACAGACAGATCAAAATGATTAAACAAGTTTACTTTTACATGACTATCTTTACAACTAATTTAAAGATTGTCAATAATAACCTTAATACTATTCCTTAAACATGTTTTTTTTTCATTAAAAAGACAAGTGATAATAATTTTATCTCAAACCCATTTTCCTAAATAAAACGATGTGCATGATGTCACATTCATTTAGCACCACTTCTAATTTTTTTTACATCTGCACTTGCAGAGTGCTCAGAACTTTTCTTCTAATACACAGAAAAGAACAAGTATTAATTGTAACTGTTTTTCTCAACCTTTCTTAAATAAATGGGATGAAATCATATTCTCTGCTACATCATTAAAAACAATTTACTCACGGTGAAAGAAGAAGAGAGAAAAGGGAACAACACACAGTCATTAATTCAAAGAACCCTTAGAAAACATGTATAGTTGTGATTTATGAAAATACACTGACTGGGACACGCCCAAACTCTGTTCATATGTAAAATCAGTAGTCCAAAATACTGTACTATTTCTGCCTGCTCTTAGCATGTGTTAGACTATTAAACCGCAAAACAGTAACATCTGGAAATGTGAAGGTTGAAGGTCATTTTACTCAAAAAAACTGCACCAGCATGGTTCATAATAACCTGTATCTGACCTTGGCATGAACTGTGGACAGCTGCTGATTTTGATGTATAAATAAATTAAAAACCCATGCTATTGTTTTACTGTGATTTTATTTTGGTGACTTGTATTACTTTAACAGCTAGTATAAAATTCAGCAATTCCAAATGCTGCATCTTTATGTCTAAATTCAAAAGTGTCTATTTGTGCTTAAATTCATTCTAGTACATACGTTAGAAGACAAGATTTATTAAAGTAAAAATGTTTCCATATTCAAAGCTTTCCACTTCTTGTGTTAATAATTGAATGTACTATACTTACATTTGAAAGTATGCACTATTTGAAATGATTATTAATCAGAACTGCAGATGTTTTCTCTCATCTCTTTCATATTTTGTAACCTATATATTATGGACCAATTGTTTGAGTGCCCCCAAAATTCACAGGTTGAAATTTTAATCTCCAAAGTGGCTATATTTGGAGTTGGGGCCTCTAAGAAAGTAGTTAAGGTTAAACGAGGTCAGAAAAGAGAGACTCTTGTCCGATAGAATTAACATCCTTCTAAGAGGGGAAACCAGAGATCTTACTGACTTCCATGCATGAAGAGTGGGTACCTGTGAGCATGCAGGGAGAGAGCAACCTCCTACAAATCTGAAGAAGACTCATCAAGGAATCAGCTATACTGGCACCCTGGTGTTTGAATTCCAGTTTTCAGAACTGTAAGAACATACGTTTCTGTTGTTAAAGCCACCCAGTGTGTGGTAGTTTGTCATGACAGCTTGTGCTGACTAATGCAACATTTTTCTTGGGTTTTTTCCTGAAGATAATATGTGATGCAGACTCTGGCTCGCGGGATCCGTGTGTCCCACGGACTGCAGAAGTCCTGTGGAGAAACAGGGACGGCATGGCTGCTCTCTATGTAAGAGAGAGGGCCCTGACCCCTGACTGGATAGGCTTTTATTGCTTTTTTGGATGGTCCTCATTTACTATGCATAGGTTCACTGTAGGTGATTACCTTTTACAGGTAACAAAGGAAAGAATGTGCTAACTACTTCAAAGAGAAGGGTGTTGCAGATCAAGGGGAAAAGTGGTTGAACTGATTACACTCCATACTTGCGAGGTTTAGCACAGATTTTAGGAAGTTACTTTAGAGATATGCAGTAAACATTTATTGCCTCAATTTAGGGTGAGGGAGTTCTAGCAAAAAGCAAGCCTCATAGCAGCCTAGGTACAATGCAAGTGTGATTTCCCATGGGAAAACCTATCTGTGGGCGTGGGTCCTGTGTGTTGACCTTGCTCGCCATAGGTTTTCCAAATCAGGGCCTGGGCTATATTCCCCATGCCATGCAGAACGGTCCCCTATAAATATGTTCAGGAATACGCTCCCAAAGCAGTATTTCATTGAGATCGGGGCACGGAGTTAGGGTGTATGCTGTTCACCAATACTGAATAATATTGAGGGAGAATGGACTATAAAGAAACCTAATTATGATGACTTGAATGGTCGACTTTATATATGTGGACCTTAGGTCTGACCAGTAAACTATAAAGAAGTCCTAACTGTTAGCTGGCCAATTTCTAAACATAATATGTAACTGAATAAAATGTTGTCACATAGAAGGCAACAAAGATATCTTAAAAGTACCATATATAGGAATATTTTTGCATATAGTCAGGGCAGAAAAATATATTCTCCTTCCCCTGCCCCCCCTTCCCCCATTGGATGAAATTTGCTGAAATCTGGCTCAATTCAGATTGCTGCATAAATTTTAAAATCTTCTGATCGTATTTCTGCTGTACCACTGATAAAAAAAAATCGATCTGAAAAAATTCAGCAGAAGTTGTGGGTTCATTTGGAAAAGCAGAATTCCCAGACAGCAGATGTGCTGCAAGTGTGTAAATTAGATGCCACTGGCAAATTTATGTTCTACTTCCACTCTCTGCTCCTTTCTTTTTCTGGTACTCATTACTCCTAAATCTGTTAGATCAAGCTACTGTTTAACTGCGCACAACTTACTGAAAGGGTAAGTCTCTGATTAGGAAATAGACTTTCAAAAATGATATTCATGTCAATTTGGTTGTTTCTTATTAGAGGAAAGAAAAATCAAGCATTCTGTGATGATGATCTCTATAGCAGCATGTAATTGACTTGTTACTAGATTGGGCTGGTTGGATAGTGGTTGGTTGCAATGCATCGCTGAAGAAATTGTCATCCTAGATCTTGAACTAAAGACAGCGACGTTCCTGATGAAATTAAGACATCGTTCCTAGTATAAAAAGAGGAATACATGAGCATTATTAAATTATATTTTAAAACAATCATTGGGTCATTTAATTATATTTCCATCATAATAACTATTTTATATATTTGAAAAGTGCTTTAGTGAGGTTCTTTGTATTGAGTTTTATTGCTAAAAAAGGAACACAGTCTCTGATTAATTATAGATTCTTTTTAATGAGTACCAGTTGCTCATCAGTTAACATTTGTCAGTTTTCTGTTATTACCTGTGGGTGAATGTTCCTAGCTAAATAAAATAGGAGCACTGGGGCCTATGAAAGAGTGAGCCTAAACGTGGGTAATAGTTGGTTTCATTTGATGAGTTAAAGCTGATGTCTGATTTCTTTAAATAACGTATTAAAGTCAAAGGGTTGAGAAAAAACACTGGTTTTGACCTTAAAGGCATTAGCAGATGAATTTTAAAAACTGCTTCTGTAAAATAAAAATGTGAAAGGACTGGTTTGATGAAAGAAAAATATTGTAATGCAATTATATTTATGTCAGTATATTTTTGTAAACAAATATATATTTAATATCATCTTGAATTTTTATGTATTATTATATGGACATGTTGTTAAAAACTACATGTCAATCAGAGTGCTAAAATTCCTGATCAAATATCTAAGGAAGAAAACAGAAATATGCATATAGAATAAATAGAACTATAATAAATAGTCCATGCTAATGTTTTAATTAAATTTGTCTTAGGATTTTAGAATTTGTTGTGTAACAGTCTGTGCACAGTGTGTGTGTGGTGTAACTGTGTTGTGATAGCAGATTTCCAACATCCAACTGGGAAAGAAGAAGGAGCTAAGAAGACTGGTGAGGATTTATCTGCATGGAGAAGTGTTCAGGACTAGAATCATTGAATGAAGTTTTGGATTTTTCTCTAGTATCTAAATTAATTTGAAAGAGAGGCTTACCATTGAATCTTATTTTTTTCTTTTTACAACTTTTTTCCTGTTGCTCTTTTTTCTTCATTTTTAGAGAGTTTTTCTGTGTTCCATCTTATGAATGAATCATTGAATCTTATTTTCTTTTCAATAGACTTAATTTATTTAAGAACTTAGGGTATTGGAAAGGGTATCATCATTAGATAGACTTCTTAGAAGAGATAATTCCGTGTTCCCATATTTTTAAATTATTGTGTTCAATTCCTGACCAAACCCAGACGCACAGTTCAAATGCTCGCTTGACGTCTCCACCTAGTCCACCTCTAAGGTGCATAAAGCCACACCTATCTCTCTTTTAAACTTTTCAACATTTCATGTGTGCAGTCAGTTCCTATTTCCTATGTCTCATGAATCAAAATTTGATATTACCCTACTTGTAAGGGAAGTGCTTCCAATGTAAGATAGCACAAGAAGTTTTTGACTCCCGTATGGAGAACAGCTGGAGAGGAGCAGCAATATAGCAATCGAGGAATGAGGTAAGTTGCTGAAAGTAAGATGAAAAGAAGGGGGGCATTTAAGATAATTTTGGAATTAGAATAAACAGTACTTCTAGTGGAACTGAAATTTGGGAAGAAGAGAGATTAAATGCTAATATTATCATCTAGATTACTGGTGTACACTACTGGGAAAGGTGGGTAACATTTATTGAGATGGAAGAGAATGAGAGAGAAACGCTCTGGGGCATGTTATGTTCCTTAGTGGACAAGGAGTTAGTGGACAAGCATGGACTTTGGCGGATGCGAGATTTTTGCAATGTCCCCAAGCATTTTCTTGTGAATCACCTACCTTCTGGCTGTAAATGGCTCTGAAGTTCCCTGAATTCCAGCAACTGCCTGACAACTTGGGAGGAAGCAGCAAACTGGGAGCCAATGGTGACTTTTTGTACCTTTATATGTTAATTACTCAATGATTTTGTAAACATCTAATTACCTATATTAAATATATTTCTGTCTTACTAATATAGCCCTGACTTTTTCTTCATCTCAGTTCTTTAAAGCAGAAAATCTCTAAAAGTTCTATGAAAGGAAATATGTCAAAAGGTTTCAATAATATTTTCTCTTGAAATAAGTGTGGGGAATGATGATTCTTACTGATGTAAACTTTGCCAAATATTTTATTTTCTGAAATTCATAAATTTATAAGCAGTTATATGCAATAATAAAAAAGAAATTTATGTATTTTGGAAGTTATTTTGATAATAATTATAATAGCAATCAAATTGATTAACTAATACTGGTATTTACTGCACACAGACACTGTTCTGGGCTCTGGGATACAAGTTCAAGTAAAACAGAGTATTTACACTCACTAAGCACAGCTAGTTGTCAGGCAGTGACATGAAAATAGAATGGCAGATAATTTAAGGGAATAGAGAGTAAAGGAATTTTCAGCAGGGACCTAAATGAACTGAGCACGTATTACGCCCAGGCAATAACTGACGAAGCCAAAAGCGGCAAGTGTAGAGGTCATGAGGAGGGAATTGTTTGACTTATTCAAGACAGCAAGAAGATGAAGGTAATGGTTTGTCATGAAAAAGTGGAAGAGGAATTAGATCTCTTTACAGACTTTCTATGTTATTCGAAACACAGTGAAGAAGCGCTGGCGTGTGTGAGTAGTTGTGGGCATAGATGTGGCGTTGCCTGATTTAACTCACGGGTTAAAAGCATTCTCTGACGAGTGCACGGAGAAGTGTCTGTAAAACGGGTGGGTCGGGGCAGAAGTGAAACCGAAGACCTGTAAGGACAACTCTGCAGGCAATCAAGCTTAAAGGTGTGGAAAGCTGGAAATAAGGTGTTGAAGTAGAAACAGTGACAGAAAGTAGAGTTTAAGACACATTTTGAAGGTAGATCCAAAAAGATCAGCCCTGGGAAAAAGAGAAGAGTAAATGATGGCAATTGGAATTTGGGTCTGAATAACAAGGTCGATAATTGAATGTTGCCAATTTACAATGTGATGAGGTAATTTTATCAAGAGAGGATAATTGATTCATCATCACAAAAATTACCTGAAACATTCACAGATTTTAAGGCTATAAAGACATACATTTATACATTAATAGTAGATAATGCTTAGTGTATGCTACTGCTTGCTAGCCACTATTCGAAGTGCTCCATGTACATTGATTCATCCAATACTCATAACAGGCTCGACTCACATTCCTGTTATAGGTCATTATAATTATTTTAATTTACAAATGAGAAAACTAAATTTCCTTGAGATTAGGATATTTGTCTAAGATCGCACGACTATTCAATAATAAGTGGCAGAGTTAAATCTGAAGGCGCTACTCAGGCTTTGGGTCCATATCCTTAAGTACTGCATGGTGTTTATTGTTTGGTTTCTTGTCCATCAAAGAGAAAAGTAGATTCTTTTACAATGTACCTTGGTCTTTAACTTTAGTCATTTTGGGAAACTGATCGAGAAGTAATTTGTTCAAAAACCAAATTTCCTTTGTTTGTTGCATGGTGACTAATCACAGGGTTTCACCATGAAAGGATTGTTGGGTAGAGAATAAAGACAGACCTTTACTAGATAATTGAGACATTTTTTTATGAACAACTTGGTTGGGAACCGAATTGTTTAAGAACCAAGGTGTACAAATCTGAGGTTTGACTATATTATAGAATATATAAATTTGTCACAATAACGGCTATAATATTTTAGCAATTGTAAAAGAACACCAGTGCGTATGTCCAATTTTGACTTGGAATTCTTAAGACATACATGGGAAATTATCCTCTGGCATAATAATATCTCTTTGTATAATTCAGTCATGAAATGATTGAATTTTTATTACTGTGAAGAAAAGCCTAAGCATGTGAGCTACAAGGTACCTCAGTAAGGTGCCTTATTTTTGTTTAAAAACAACAAGCAATAATAACCACGCAATTTTATAGAATTTTTTATGCATTCACAGATATATTTTTACTTGGCATTGTTTTCCTCATTACTCCCCAATGCCAGAAGAATCCCATTTATTAAAAGTAGCTGTGAATAAACCTGGAGTTCCCCTTGACATTTCTCATTTTATTTTTTACTCAAGTATGAAAGTTATGAGGTACTGATATTGCTTGACCTTAAGATTATGTAAGTGCTAGTCTGTGTTTTTCTTGAATATTCTTTCTCATTTTAAAGATGGTATGTGTTTACTTTCTATCATAGAGCTCATAAATATTGATCAAAATATAATGCACAAAATGTCAAGAATATGAAAATTAATGGTCTGCGATCTTCCAAATTGAAGAGCGCATATATTTAATACATACAGGAAATAAGCTTAAATATCACATCACAATATTATACAATACAATGACTACATACTATTTTTAGGGGTGATTAATGAAATTGGGAGAAGAAATGGTCTAACTTTGCAGATAAAGTTAGGCCGTGTAAATCTTATTTTCACTAGATATTTTGCTATGTTGAATTTGTGTTTTGGTAACAGTCTAGCCCTGGCTGGCGTGGCACAGTTAGTTGGAGCATCATCCTGTAAACCGAAAGGTCTCAGGTTTGATTTCTGCTCAGGGCACATGCCTCGGTTGTGGGTTCAGTTCTGTAGTCAGGGTGTGTACGAGAGGCAACCGATGTTTCTCACTCACATTGATGTTTTTCTTCCTCATTCTCTCCCTTTACCTCTCCCTAAAATCAATAAGCATGTACTCAAGCGAGAATTTTTTTAAACGTCTATATTTTAAGTGAAAAAATTTCAAAGACCTGCATAAACTGAGCATTTTACAATAATGATAATTAACATTATGGACATTAACAAAAAAGTTTCCAGTCTAAATTTATGCAAGCACTATTCTAGGTTTTATCTAGTTCAATTTCCACAACAAAGCTGTTGGGTGAGTGCTATCGTTACTTACACACAGAAACTAAATAACTTGTTCAGGTTGCAGAAATTGAATGAATAGAGACTGACCACATTGTCCATTACTTCGGTCTCTATCAAAAGAAAATAACCATTTGAAGGTGGAAATTTATTTTGCTTTTCTTTATTTTTATCCAATAATTAAAATTACATTTAATAGCTATCAAGATTTAGTCATGTTCTAAGCACGAGTTATCATATTTAATCCTCTCCACAAGCAGAAGGACGTGCTATTATTATTCCCAGTTTATAAGTAAGGAACATGAGACAGAAAATTATGGAAAAAACCTACAAAGGTCAAAAAATACTTTCACTTGTATTAAAATTCAGGCAATCTGATCACTCAGTTCATATTTAAATACTCCTTTCTTGCTTAAACCAATAGTTATATGCTAACATTTTTATACTGGTTTAATCATAGTATTACATACTACATAGCATGTATTATTTAATTATTTTATTTTTATATCTAGTCCAGTATTAAAATATTTTCTTTATGAACATGAACATATAGTATGCAGTCATTTTATGATTCAATTATGATCTTTGAGGTTGATAATCCACAATTTTCTTAATTTTTTTGGTGGACATTAATGTAGACAATTGGATAGATAATATAAAAGAATGCCATGTTTCAGTTTTGTTCTTGTAAATATATTTTTTTACTCTATTCAACTTTTCCAAAATATTTGAGAACATTGAGCCGTAGGTTTCTACCCTTAGGTGCTTTTTCATGACTCATTCTGTTTCCCTCATTGATTTCATCATTTTCATCAGCCTCTGCTCTCACCTGTGCTGTGTGATCATCAAATCTGTGTCTCAGCTCTGGTCTTTCTCCTACATATCACAACCAAATCATTCTAAATGCTAGGTAGACAGCTTCATCTCATCTAACAGGCACTTCAGTCAGGATTTTCATACGAATATTTACTTTCTGCAAATACATTTTGTTTCTCATAGGCATTATCTGAAGTATAATGTATTTTATTTCCCAGAAAGTGAGCATGATATTGTTAGTCATCCTTGAGTTTTTCTTTCCCTCACATATAATAACCTAGAGTAAATATGACATTTCTTCTCTTGCATATTTCCAGCGCTATCTCCTTTCCTCCTAGCCGATTGCTTTGGGTTTCGTTCATATCATTACTCTGTCGATGGCCATCACCTACTAACAGGTCTCTGTCTCCTGCTTGTCTCTCTTGCAAATGCTGTCAACTTTCTTTCTAAAGGATACGTCATGTGATGTCATATCTTTTCTTAAAAATTTGAAGAGGATCTCCATTTCTTGTAGATAAAACCCTGTATTTTACGATATGAGAAATGATAATGATTCTTTTCACTGGGAAGAAAAAACACTTTTATAAAGTGTCTTTGGTCATGAAAGATAAGCCTAGATGGGAGAGGCTTAGATGGGAGAGGCTTAGATGAACAAATGAAAATTTCACTGGTACAATTGTAATTTTGGTGTATAACTTTCTACTATCTCCTTGGAAGCTGTATTAGCAAGGCTTGGGAGCCTGGTGAAAAAGGAAATAATCAAGAGAGGATAAAGTTGAGTTGCAAGAGAAAAGGGCCTGAGTACAGACGTAAAATTTTTAGAAAAAAAGAACAGGGAGAAATGCTTAACGGTGAGGATGGTCAATGTCACCTTTTATAATCTATCTGGTATATATATTTTAGCATTAGTTCATTTATTAAAAAACCAGTTTTTGTTACCAGGTATATTTCTAGGTACCTGTAATAAGGTAGTAAACAATTTGTCAGAAATTGACCCTCAGGGAACTCACATTCAAATAGACTGCATAAATAAAGAAAACAGTATACAGCTTTTGAGATGTATCTTCAAATATCTCACTTTCTGTACTTATTATTGGCATTTCAAAGAAATGCATACATTTTATTGATTTCTCAGAACAATCTGCTGATATAAGAATAGTTGAGCATACCCATTAACCTTCACCAATATTTATTAGATCTCACACACAAACTATATACACACACATAGCGTACACAAAAAATATTGCATCCTCATTAATATATACACTATATTTTTCTTTTTGATGGATGTCTGAATCTGAGAACATCTGGGCAGTAATAGGAGTTGAGGGAGAATGGCTTGGTGGAGAAAGGAAAATAAAAGTGTCGAAGGGGCAGACTACTTTTAATTTCTGTAGGCCATTGCATAAGTCACTTAGCTGTTCCATTTCAAGAATTCTCAGATTTTGCTCTCAAGACTCTTTACACTATTAAAATTATTGAGAGCCCCAAAGAGTTAGTGTTTATGTGGAGTACATATGCTGATAGTTCTTATATTAAAATTAAAACAGATAAATGTTTAACATATTTATGTATTAATGCATTTTAAATGACCATAATAAACCCATTACCTTTTAACATAAGTACCTTTTTGAATCGTAATTATTTTTTCCCCATACCTACAAATATTTAATGGGAAAGGTGGAATTGCATTTTAATTTTACCAAATTACTTTAATGGTTAATATATTTTCATATTTGTTTTGAGCTTTATTGTGTTAATATATTGCTTTGCTTTAAGTGTATGAAATATATCCAGATTCTCACAGACATATAATTATCAGATTGTTTTGGATTTTCCTCTTTGATACTAAACCTTAACTCAGTTTGTACAGTTTCTAAATGATTAGTTGCAATGTCAAAACCATATCAAGAAACATTTATTACTCTGTTATATTAAAATCCATTGGTCATGGTGCTCTTTGAATTAATTCTTTACCCAATGACTTTAGAATATGTTGGTGCTGAACTACGTACCTCTTCTAAACATTTCTACATTTCATTATGAATTTTCAAAATATCATATAAACATCACTATTAATATCATGAGGTGTGTTTAACTATTGAGACTGTGTCACACTACCGGTGGTAGAAAGAAGCTTTCTCAATGTCTAGTTTTCCTCTGACATCCCTGCCCAGCATCCGCAGCCTGGGACCCTGTGCTTCCTGTTCTACTTTCCAGATCCCTTGAGATGTAGAGGATTCTTTGTACTTTCTTTCAACAAAGCTCTATATTTATTTTTTATTTTTAAGTGTTTTATGTAATTTATTGGTAGATTTTGATATTCCAGAAACTAAAAATATTTCATATTTCAGTCTTCAAAAGAGGAAAAAAATTCATTTTCCTTATAGATTTCTATTTCATTTTGCCCTTTTATGGATAAATCCTTTGGATCTATCTCATGACTCACTAGCTTCTGTTTCACATTGGCTATGCATCATGTTCTACTTCACTCTCAGATATATGTTTAGTATATGAATTAAACTGTATTATAATTATACAATATGATATGATAATAGAATAATGCTTTATCCTTGAAAGAACACTAAGCCAGGATTTGAAAAGTTCTAATGCAAGGTAATTCAAGCTAATAAAGTTAGAGATGAGAAAGTAAATACATTTAATAAACATCAAGAAACATTGAAAGGAGAGTAAAAGTACTTCCTTCCTGTCTTATAAACATGATTGACATATACAAAAGTGTGGATTACAACTATCCGTGCTTCATTGTGTAATGTTTTTTTCTTTTTTTTTCTGAAGTTTCCTAAAACTGCCATTTGGGTCAAAGTGAATAATTTTTCATTAAAATATGATTTAATAGAATCACAGAGAATATAGGTAAAATGGTAGGAATAAGTGACATAAACATCATAGAATACTTCATTTTGTCTTAAGTAAAGGTAGCGATAGTACAAACTATTTCAAAATCATATGGTAATACACATATTTCACATTTTTACACTATCATTTTACCCTCATTTGTAATGTATCTGCCTATAATAGTAATGGAATTTTTATCTTTTCTTACTGTCTTCTGTAGAACAATATCTGAAATCTAGGATAATTTGTGATTTTTTGAACCAGTGATTAAAAGATTAAGAGAACAGAAGAAATTATTGTTAATTCATGGGGTTAAGAATCTATTAAGTTTACATGTAAATGCAATTATCATTTGTTTGGTTTCTGTTGCTAAAATGCTTCTAAGTATAAAGACAAAATGAAGAAGAGTCAGGGGTACTCTCCATCCAGGTATCATCTAAAACCAAGGAAAACAGAAATTCAGAGCAGAGGGAATGAGAACATTGACAGTGAGCAAAGGTTCAAATCTGTTGAGAATATCATTGCTTTCAACCTTCAGTTCTTTCTGATCTGGAGTCTTGGGCAATGCCTCCAGATTTTCTTGAATGTGTACTATAAGACATTTCGAATACAGATATTTGTACTTGAACAATTAAACAAAAATTAATAAAAATAATAATAAAAGAAAAAATTCATCATGTAATTTCCATGTTTCTTTGTCAATAGTTCAGACGGAAAGTTTTATTCAAGCAAAAATGGCACAAAAAGTCTGGATTTAGGGATTTTTACTTTTAGTTATTTTCCATCATTGCACCTCCAGTTTACCTCAGGCGCAGTCAAGAGGAAGACAATTCGTTTTGCCTCCATTGACTTAATGAGGTCTGACCTCTCCCCGGATACGAAACCAGTTAAGAAAGGTCTAGAGTGCATTACTAAGAAGTGTTATGAAACATCTTTTCCTAAGGAACATGGTAGAAAACTATTTTTCTTTGTATATCAGAGAAGGGAATAAACAAAATGAGAGGCCCTAAACCCTTTGAAACTGTATTTAGAAGTTTGTGGATGGGAGACTTACTGCCTTATTCTGAGAAGGCACAATATACAGCTTTCATCAAATTCTCAAAAGGGTGGTAAAACTTCACAAAAAGACAACAGACACTCAATGAACACAAAAATATTCCCAACCCTATAATTAACTAAGATCAGGTGATCAGGTTTTCACAAACTAAGTAAACTGGTTAATAGGAAGCAACAACTTGACTACATGGGACTTTGGAAAAGTAAATATTTAGAAATAAAGACATGTCTCCTGAGAGCACTTGACATTGTGGCAGATTTTTATAATTTAGAGAGGAACGTTATTTACTTCATTCACTGCAAAAGAAACATATAGGAGTGTATCCTTGTCATTAACAATCCCTTTACTGTTTTTCAAATCCTTACAAAAGTCTGTTCACTTGCATTGCCGATTGACAGTGGTCTAATATTAAGATTCTCTTTCACAAAGAGAAGGTATCAATGAAACTAAAGATAGACCTTGTTTATTTTCTCTTGTATTTTTTTGAGAAACTGTCTTGTGGGAACCATGTTTTTGTTGGTGTTGCTGTTTAACACAAGGAAGGAAAGGGGTCATTTAAATAACATTTTATTAAATATGATTTATTGCACATTATTCACTTTGATTCAAACAGCAGAATTTTATGAATCTTCAGGAAAAAAAATACCCAATGAAGCTCAGATAGTTGTAATTCACACTTTTGTATATGTCAATCATGTTTATAAGACAGGAAGGAAGTACTTTTACTCTCCTTTCAATTTTTTTTGATGTTTATTAAATGTATTTACTTTCTCATCTCTAACTTTATTAGCTTGAATTACCTTGTATTAGAACTTTTCAAATCCTGACTTAGTGTCCTTTCAAGGATACAGTATTATTCTATTATCATATCCTAGGATTTGGGACCAGAAAACTGAACAGTAGAGGTAATAAGGGCTATAAGTTTATTTCCCACATCACTGATTTACCTCATCTGTGAAAAGCAAGCAAGTCTTTGGAATTCAATAATCCAGACTTCTTGTACTTCATCAGATCTTACATATTGCATCTGTGCTATTCACTCCCTCTAGTTTCCTTTAATTAAATTTAAAGAAGTTGTAACATGTAGAAGGTTTCCATTTAGATTTACTAATTTTGTTAGAATTCCTTTAATGTCTAAAGTAAGTACGCTAATAAAGTTTGAGATAAAGCCCCAGACTTCAGTAAGTCTAATTTGTTGTTAGGTACGGTTGTACGAGTGTCATTTATAAAATCCTCAGCTACGCTTTACAGTAAACAAGGAATCACAAATAACATCATGAATACCCCCTGCTAAAAAAATAAATCATACCAATGAACCCAAACATTTTCTCTTCAGGTTAATTTTATATGTAGCTTTATACACAGCCTCAGGATACTTAATGTGTCAAAAAATAATTAGTAATATCTGATAAAGACACCCAAATAGGTGTTTCAAGGATAAAAAATAAGTGATATAGTCCTCAGACTCAAGGAAGTTACCTGCTAACTCACAGCTTTCCATGAATAACATGATATAGAGACCAGTAAAATACATAATTGAATTGCAAAGTGGTAGAAGAGCTCAGAGATAGGGAGCTACTATGCCAACAAAAAATTTAAAAACATTTTATTTTGATGATATTGGAGAATGACTTAAGTAAATGGGCATCTACTGATACTTTATGGTCATATATATTTTTAAAATTTTTATTGTATTTTTTCTATTACTATTTAACTCTCTTACCCCCTTCCCTCCTGCAAGCATCCCACTGTTGTCCCTGTCCATGAGTCCTTTTTCCTTTTTGTTTGATCCCTCCACCTCCTAACTTCCCCTCCTCCAATAGCTGTCATCCTGCTCTCCATCTCTGAGTCTGTCCCCATTTTCCTTGTTAGTGCAGTTTGCTCATTAGATTCCACATATGAGTCAAATCATATGGTATTTGTCTTTCTCTGACCGGCTTATTTCACTTAGTATTATGTTCTCTGGGTCCATCCATGCTGTCACAAAGGGTAAAATTTTCTTCTTTTTTTACAATCTAGTAGTATTCCATTATGTAAATGCCCCATAGTTGTTTTATCCTCTCATCTACTGATGGGCACTTGTGCTGCTTCCATATCTTGGTGATTGTAAATAATGCTGCTATGAATATAGGACTGCGTATATTCTTGGATACAGAGAACAGACTGACAGCTGTCAGAATGGAGGGGGTTGAGGGCTGGGTAAGAAGGGTTAAAGGATTAAGCAAAGAATGAAAAGACTCCTGGACACAGAACAGTATGGTGATTACCAGAGGGAAGGGTGTGGGAGAGGTGTAAGAGGGTAAAGGCGGATAAATTTTGATAGAAGGAGACTTGAGATGGTAAATGCCAAATACAACATTCAGGTGATGTATTATAGAATTGTATACCTAAAACCTATATAATTTCATTAACCAATGTCACCACAATACATTCAAGGAAAAAAAAAAAAGAAACAATAAAAATATGTGACCTGAATAGACACTTCTCTAAAGAGGACATACACAGATGTCCAACAGACATACGAAAAGATACTCAATGTCACTAGTCATCTGAGAAATGCAAATTAAAGCCACAATGAAATATCACCTCACACCTTTCAGAATGACGATTATCAATAAATCAACAATCGACAAGTGCTGGCAGGGATGTGGAGACAGGGGAACCCTTTTGCACTGTTGGTAGGAATGCAGATTGGTGCAACCAGTGTGGAAAGCAGTATGGGGACACCTCAAAAAATTAAAAAGTGATCTGCCTTTGACCCAGTCATCCCACTTTTGGGAATATATCCAAAGAAAACCAAAACACTAATTTGAAATAAGCAACCCTATTTTAAAATAATAAAGAAACATTTTAGAGAATACAAATAATCATTTGCATATATTTTAATTTTAACTCATCCAGTTGAATGAATAAAAATGTAATTGCCCCTAATTTTTGGCCTAGGACATCTATGTCCTTGAAAAATTAAACAAAATAACAACTCTCTTTGTTACACTGAGCATCAGAAAAGATTCTGGAAACACTGGCTAATACATAGAAAATTGATAAATAAATGTTGGAGACTGTTTTTGGAATACTGACTGAAGAGGTTAGTAAATGCTCTCCCCAAAACATGGCTGTTGGAGAAAACAGTTAAATCAACCAGTTTGGTGGCCCAGAAATTGATCAGTGGCCTTGAGCATGTCTGAAAGTGTCTATTCATGTGAACTACTGACCTTTGCATCAGAATAGTTTAAAGTGTATGTCATTCTTGCCTGAAGCAGCTTCTGTTTCCCCAGCTTTGCTGGCGGCCAGTTTAAACTAGTTGGGGTGGGCTGTGAAACCCAGAAGCTCTTTGCGGCGTTGCTGGCATGGTCTCATGTGACTTACTGGCAATGTCACTTTCAGGAATCTGCCCAAGGTAAATGGAAAGAAATGTTTATAGTACGACTTGCATATGAAAGTTCACATATTAATATCATTCATAATAGCTACTTGGAAAATTCAAATATTCCTCAACCATTAACAGATAGACAAAGGTGGCAAATCTACTTAATGGAGTATTGTTCACCAGTAAAAATGAGTGAAATAGTGACATATGCTACAACATGGACATATCTCAAAAAGTTTATGTGACAGAAATAGGTCAGATAAAAATGCCATTTATAGTATTATTCAATTTGCATGAAATGTCCAGGAAAAAAGCAAATTTATTGAGACAGAAAACAGATTAATATTTACCTGGTATTAGGACCTGGGCAGAAATTGCCTACAAATGAGATTGAGGGAAACTTAAGGGTGATGAAAAAGTTCTAAAACTGAATTGTGGGGATGGCTACACAACTCTATAAATTAAAAATCATTAAATTAAATACTTGCAATTGATGGATTTTATGGTATGTAAGTTATATCTCAAAAGTTGTACAAAAATGGAGATTATATTAAAAATAATCACTAAGCCAATTTAAAAAATAGGACTAGATTGTGAATAATAAAGGTATTCAAAAGAATCATCATTTTTTAATTTAGTAATTTAACATAGCAGTACATACAATAAAAAGTAATGATGATAAACCATCCAATTACACCCACATGAAAAGTCAATGCTCAGTTACTTCTCATAAAAAAAGACAATATAGCCCACTCAGAGAATCTTTATTTTATATCCTTTCTAAAACTTAAGAATGATTAATTTGCTAGATTTACTTACTTGCAATAATTTTAAAGTTTAAGATATTAGAAAAATAATTAAAATAAGTAAATGAACTCTTTGCTGGTCATAAAATTACAATTATAAAATTTGGGGATCCCCCACACTCATTATAAAAGATAACGCTTAAAAGCAATTACGATGAACTCATTAAAGACTGTGATGTAGCCCTAGCTAGTGACTTGGTTGGGGTCTCATCCCATGCACCACAAAGGTTGCGGGTTGGATTCCCTGTCAGGGCGCACACCTAGGCTGCTGTTTCGATCCCTGTTTGGGTGCAAACAGGAGACAACTGATCTATGTTTCTCTCCCACATTGATGCTCCTCTTCCTCTCTCTCCCTTCCACCCTCTCTAAAATCAATTAACATATCCTCAAGCAAGGATTAAAAAATAGCAACAAAAAACCTGTGATGTAGACTTTAAATCTGACAAATATACACAAATTTCTTTTGTTGGCATGGTAATATTGACTGCTGTAGAAGAGAAATTACTTTTGGCCAAAGAGTCAGACTTGCAAACATATTCTGACTTTAGAGAAACTCTCTAGAACTCTGATTTCTCTGTTCTTTGGGATACTAATCTCGTGCAACGTTAATAGTTCGGTATCAAATAATTTTAGTGAGGACAGAGTAAACCAAGTTAAACACATACAGTAATATAGTCACTATGTTACTATGTGCTGCAGATCTCCAAAGAGGATATGTAGTATTTCTGGAATTTAACATAAAATGAAATTTGCTGATCGTTAATAATATTAAAGATAAAATAAATGCTTGCTGCATTTATTCTGCACTTATTTATTCTGTATCTAAATCATAAAACTGTTTTCTGAACCCTCTTGTATCATTCAATGAAACATTGAACCTCAGATATTACTGGAGTTTGAGTCTTGCCTGCTCAAAGGGTCTTTTAACGATGGTGAGTTACAGGAAAGAAGAGGAGTGTGTGGCATTTACCCGTAAGGTTCATTATCGTTACTATTGACTCTTCTACCTATGGCTATATTACAGCAAGGTACAGACGTGGTCTTCTACTCCAAGCAGGTTCAGAAATATCCTCTTTAGTGACTACTCCCTCTGACCTGAGATTAACTCATATAAAGCATCATCAGAAGCATTTTCCATGGAGCTAATGAAGGTCAAGCTTCTGGGCTCCACACTTGCACGCACCTCTTAGAGGCCTTGAGATGGGCGCTAGCAATTTGTTTACTTGGTCATTGGTGTTTTCTCTTTTAAATTTTGCAAATATTTTTAAGAATGCAATTGCTGGACTTCTGTATCTACCATTTCGACTTTCCCTACATCACATGTTTTCTTGTGTTAGATGACTTTAGAGTAAAAAAAATGACTTGGGTTATAATTATGTTTGGTTAAAACACTTATTTTTGTGGTTTGTAGTCATATCTGTATTAAGTTATTTAGAACTGCTGTAGGAATTCTACTATTCACTGTGCAGCTTTATTCTGCATCATTGTGACATCAAACTGTTGCAAAATTTAAGTCCAGTGCAGCTCATATTTTTTATCTTTCGAGAAAAGGCTTCCACCACAGTATATCACAGCATTGACTATTTCAGTATTTTGCAGTATTTTACATTTTCTCTTGGAATTTGTGTCTTATGAAAAATTCTTTGAACACAGAGCATAGTAAGTTTTTTAATCATTTAAATATTCATGATAAAGCTGTTTGAACCATGTAAAGAGACACTCTAAAATATATTTTTGCAGAATCAGACAAGGAGCGCATTCACAAATGAGATGCAAAATATATATTTAAAAAGTTAATAAAGCTTGAATATTCTTTTAAATATAGTTAGAATGACATTTGGATACAGTTTCGATAGACCATGTTAGAGCTTGCAGATACCTGGCCTGAAGGCAGGAAGTTGTAGTAGGTAGGTAGCAGGAAGGCTCCAACGTTCCATACCCCTCTGCTTCTGTGCAGTTTGCCGTGGGACTTGCAGTGTGTGCCGGTTCAGCCCCTTGAGAGAGAGGACTGGACGTGTGAGTTGATCTGATCAATAGAATGGGCAAGTGTGTCAGTGTGCCAACTCTGACGCCAGGCCTCAATAGGCTCTGTGTGCTTACAGAATCTATTTGACCTCTGTCATTGTCATGAAAACATACCTCTCAGGTCTGTTGAAGAATAAGAAACCGTGTAGAGTCGATACACATCACTCCCTTTAGGAAGTATTCCAGACGAACCAGTACCATGCAGGTGAACCAGCTGAATGCAAACACCTGAGAGAGCCCAGCGGTGATCAGCAGAACCCATCCTGCATTGACACTAACAGCTAGGTAAAACAGAGACTTGTAAGAAAGTAAATTATGTTTATTTTTATAATCCAACCCATGTTTTGTGGTGGATTTATTGTGCCTGTTATTATGACAATAAATGCCTGGCATGAAGGGTGCATTCTTTGTTTTTATTTTTATTAATGAAAGAACTAAAAGAGAATACAGATAAGAATTAGTAAAATATAAGAAACATAATAACATGAGCAATCAAATTAATTGAAATTATCCAGATACTGCATTGGCTGCACAGTGCCCCCCACCCCCAAAAGATGTATCTATGTTGTAATCTTGGAAACTG